>PVKH010048876.1:0-10158 GCA_004027955.1 Chaetophractus vellerosus | reverse complement strand
GCTCCTGTGGGCTTTAGAGACATCTAGATACTCTAAGCAGGTCAGACAAGCTCAGGAATTCAGCACCCTGTCTGTGAGCCTTACTTTGGAATTTAGTATAACAGAGTTAGACTCATCTATAGTTTCCCTACACATGGCTTTTCTGCCCCTTTTATTTGAACCTATAATTAGCACTATACTTGTTAAATATATGTCCCAGAGGTTTCAATATTTTTTTTATGTGCTAGTTGAGCTTTGAAACACAGCAGAGCTGCAACACCTAATCTTCGGTTCATTGGACTCACCCAGGACAACTAACAAGAAGATGATTAGGGACAACACCCATTCCAAGGAACAGAGTGTGTCTGCAACTGCAAGCAAAATAGTTCCATCCATCTGCCCCATGGAATCTAAGCCCCCTCTCAGTTAGAAACAGTGGGTATCGCCATCCCCAAATCCTCAAGATTGGGGAGTGAACAATGGACTAAAGTAGACTTATTATTATACTATTATAGACTTCTTATTTTAGATCAATGGAAGAACTTCTATCATTAATATAAAGGCAGTGGCCACCACAGCTTCTGAGGGGAGGGAGAGGGAAGAATAGGTGCAACATGGTGGCATTTTCAGGACATTGGAATTGTCCTGCGTGACATTGCAATGATGGATACAGGCCATTATACATTTTGTCATAACCTATAAAATTGTGCAGGGCAAAGTGTAAACTATAATGTAAACTATCGCCCATGGTTAGTAGCAATGCTTCAGTAGGTGTTCATCAATTGTAGCAAATGTACCACACTAATGAAAAATGTTGTTAATGTGGGAAACTGTGGGAGGGGGAGAGGGGAGGGCATATGGGAATCCCCTATATTTTTCAGGTAACATTTTACGTAATCTAAATCTTCATTAAAAATTAAAAAAAATTATAATATAACTTTATTTTTTTTTTTACTTCAGTGATAGCATATTGACAAATCGTATGCAAATTCCATGGTGTGATTGTTCACTTCTCAATATTTCTGAAAATATTCTTCTTCATTTCTTTTCTGTATGCTAATCCTAAATCTGCAATTATATTCAGCTTGACAAAGCCTGAAGCCATATTTTCAGATAAGTATATATTTTTGCCAATTTCTAATAATTCCTCGTTCTATTTTTCTCATGCAGACATATTTTCTACTTGGTTTCATTCTGATAAAATCTGGACAGGAACTCTCTTTTTCTGATCCAAGAGGTTTGGTATGAACTGACTGTATTTCTGCAGGTATCATCCACATGAACTTGCTGATATCAATTTTTCATGTTTGTATAGGAAAGATCTTTAATGCCACTCATTTTAACAAGAGTAAATTGATTCAGGTACTCAGTATATTATAGATTCTTGCTAAACAATTAAAGAAAATATCAGGAATAACTACATTTTATTCCTCTTTACAAAGCAGAAATACTCAACTACACTCTATCATTTTACCGTAGATTACATCCAAATGGGTGATGGCTCACAACTTTCTCTTCTCTTTCCCTTTCTTGTAAACCTATCTTTCAGACAATAGCTCTCTGAGTCTGCTCAATTTCCTTAATTCATATCAGTGAGGTCATGTACTGTTCATCCTTCAATGCCTGGCTTGCTTCACTCAACATAAGGTCTTCAAGATTCATCCATGTTATCCCATGTGTTAGCATTTTATTCCAACTTACAGCTGAGTAATATGTCATTGAGCATTTGACTGCTTTACTTTTTATTTTCTTTTAAAACTGAATTCAATTCTGCATTCAACCATAGCCCAAGGATTTGATTTAACATTAAAATTAAAAATATGATAAGAATTCTCTGATATGTTAAATAGTGGTTGTGATGGTTAGGCTAATGTGTCAACTCGGCCAGGTAATTGTGTCCAGGTGTTAGGTCCAGCAAGCACTAGGCTAATTATAATACAAGAGCATTTATGGACTTTGATCACTGGTAAATTTACTGCATGGATGGCTGATTACATCTGCATCAATCACGGAGATTGCATCAGCAATGGGTGACGCTTTTATTCAATCAGTTGACTGCCTTAAAAGGGGAAGTGATTTCAACATTCAGAGAGAATTTCCCAGCTCGTCTTTGGACAGCAAACTTTTCCCAGAAACGTATCAAGGACCTTTCATCGGACTTTCATTGGAGCCCCTGGTTTGCAGCCTGCCTGCAGAACCTGGACTTTTGCATCCCCATGGTCATGTGAGAGACTCTTATAAAATCTCATATTACTGACAGATATCTCCTGTTGTTTCTATTTCCTGAGAGAACCCTGACTAATACAGTGGCTAAATTTCCTTTATTGATTCTACTGTTACTTGCAACTGTTTTTCATTTCAGATATTTCATTGGAAACATATATACATTATACATATGAACTTTAAAACATCATTTCTTTAATACCAACTAAGAAAATGATATATTTTAATTATGCACTTCAAAACAATTATTTTGCATCATTAGAAATTCTTTACGTCACACTATTTGAATGATTTTCTTAAATTACTGTGCAAATAAAAATAATTACAGGTTTTATAATTGAGATTTACTGATAATATGAGTTAAATTAGAAGCTATAACATATATCCTCAATTTTATTTATCTCTAATTGATTTTCTTGTTTTCCAAGCTATTTCATAAATACTTCTAAATGCCCTTTCAACTAACCAAAGAATAACTAAACTATGTGAAAGGTACGCTGTAAAGTAGTGCGTCCTTAGTTAAAGAAACATGTTAATGATTTAGGCTTGGATTTTCTTAAATGGGAAAGAAAATAATGATGCAGAAGAGATATCTGAAGAAGCAATGACTAATTTTTCAAAATTAATGACACACCAAACCACAGATCCAAGAAGATCAGAGCATATTGATAAAATGGATGTACAAATAGTAGTACATCCATTCCATGGACTGCTACTCAGCAATAAAAAGGAGCAAACTACCAATCCTTGCAAAAGCATGGACAAAACCTGAGTGCATTTTTTTTTCCTAAGTAAAAGAAGCTAAATTCAAAGGACTATATATTATATGCTTCCATTTATATGACTGCTTGTAAAGACAAAATTATAGGGACTGAAAACAGATCAGTTCAGCCACGGTTAACACAGGTAGTAGGGTTGGGTTTACTATAAAGGAGGAGCAGGAAAGTATTTGGGGTGGGCAGTCCTGATAATACATTCATGGAACTGTGTTTGTGTATAGTCAACTGTTTGTATTTTCCCAAACCATAAAACTATAGACTATAAAATGTGAATTTACTAAATGGAATTTTTAAAAATTCCATCAGGTTATTTAGTATTTGACAACTGAATCTAACTGCAGTGCAAATGAATCACATAACAATACTGAAAGAGATGGAGAAGAAAGGAGCTGGCTTCAATAACTTTAGAAAACAGCTTTTTTAACTCAATACTGTAAGTTAAAGACATAAATATGTATACATTCACAATGTACTCCAGTTGTTGTTTTCTCACAGAGGTATGTCTTAGCAATTCTGAAACTCCTTTACTTGTTTTCTGGGATTGAAAAAATAGTAAATATATTTAGATAATGAGAGCCACTTTTTAAGAAAGAGGGGAAGAATCAATAAAAAAGGGAAGGCTAGAATCCTGTGGTACTGGATTGGAGTTGGCAATATCAGTATGAATTTATATACATGCACACACATACATCAAAGAATACAGAAATAAATTTAGATGTGTATGCATGAGTTAATATACAAACATGTTTCCTAGATCTGTCCTCTGTGAGTGTCTAGAAGCAGTGACATACCAGTGGCAGTGAACACACTGAGTAACCAGATCTTGTTTTCTAAAAAACAGTCTCCAGTAAAAAGAATCAGGATCCTTGGAATCTGGCTGCATAAGAGAAACACAAGTAGATCCTATATTATCTTGTGTTGCCAGATAGTAAGAAAGGCCTAAAAAAATACATGGCTTTAGAACAAACCTGAAGTATCTCAAAGGGTCGTAATTAAAACAACTTGATCAACAAAACAATAATGGTAGTATTGAAGTATATCCCTCAGAAAAAAATACTTGTGAATCCATATAAATAACTGAATAAATGAATAATTTTGGGAGAAGTGACACCTCTCACAAAAGACTTCTGGTTAGTAAGTGCAGAGAGTATGAGTAAAATAGAAAATCACCATTAGAATAACCTCAAATTAATTGCTTCAGCAAAGATCCACTGATGGATGCTTGAACCAATGGGTGAATATTTATGCAGAAAGAGGATATTTTCATAGTCTTTAAATATCTTCCCCAAATCTTTAATACATTTCTTGGGAAAAAAAAGAGTAAGTTTCCTTCCTGGAGGAGGCTGCCTTGAACAAGTGATCAAGGTCAACCTCACTAGTAATACATCTGGATATAATGTATTCCCTGATATTAGAAACTGAGAAGGACATAATCTCCACCACATCCTTCCTAATAAGTTATAGCCTACACTAACAATAATAATAAAATCTAACATTTATTGACACTCCAAAACTCAGATATTGTTAAAGAAATTGGTGTTTAAGAAATGGAAAAAAAAATAAATGTGGACATGGAAAAATAAAATATACTAAGCTTCTACTCTACTAGACTTTGAATGATCTCCTTAAATTAACTTTTCCTCACTTGAAAGAAAATGATTATTTGTGATAAGTAGACATTGGTCATTTATTTGAGGATGAAACTATTTGGGGTTAACTCCATATAAGCCACAATTTCAAGTATTAAAAAAGGGACCATATAATAATAGAACCTCAAAGGAATAAAAAAATTGATGTGGAATCACAGTACAGGTAGATATATGTTATTTATAAAGAATCAAAGTTTAAGAAAGATAAAGCAGCAAAGAAACAGAATGTCATTTAGCCATGCACCCAGCTAAAGCTAAAAAATCATATATATGTTATATTAGAAAATAGATATACTTACTTCTATAATTCAAGAAATAAAAGGAGGTGCCAACCACAGTAAATGCGTGGATAGCTATCTATCTAGACAAACTAGGAATGCTCAATCAACATTTCAAATTCATTGCATCATGAATTCTAAGTATCAAACTGTTTCACTGTTCCCAGGAAATAGATTATCACCACTTGCTTACAAACATTGATGGATCTGTTTCAGTGTTCAACAAACACTTGGAGTGCAGTTCAGTGCACTGTGTAATGTGAAAAGTTAGAAAGCATGACTTGTCATAACGCAACAGTGATTTACAAGAAAGTGTTGAGCGTACTTAGTCACATTTTTGTGAATTGATTTTTTAAAAGGGATCTGCACTTAAAACTGTGCAACTGGACAATGTCTCATAGTGTGCTGACTGGTGGATTGGATTTGCTCATAAAGGCGTTGCTGTTTGTTATTGCCTGGAAACAAAATTCTGGGTATTCAAACTGCCAAGAAATAAAAGTAAATATATCTTAAACTGCTACTGGAGAGGAAATAGCGCCATAATTACCAGGGTTTTTTTTAACAAATCAATTTTACTGAAATATATTAACATATAATTCATCCAATGTGCACAATCAATGGTATTTGTTGTAATCACAGAGTTGTGCTTTCATCACTGCAATCATTATTAGAGAATTTTCATTATTTCAATAATGCTCATAATAAACAAAAAACAGACAAACAATAAAATTCCTCACCTCTCAATCTTTTTATGCTTCCACCAATGTACATAGTTTCTGTTTCTGGCTATTCTATCCAAAGTGTGTAATCAATGGCTTTTAGCATAATCACAATGTTGGACATTCACTATCTCAAAAATTTTAGAACAATTTTACTACTCCAAAGAGAAAGACTCCACACCCCTTAGCATTCTGCAAGCAAAAGGTGAATCTAATTAAAATGGAGTATAAAATTTACAGATGACCTAGTATGTTTCTATAGATTGTGGAATACTGAAAAGAATGACATTGGATTATCTCCAGATTATCTCTGAGAACAGACCCTCAAAATGGAACTAAGGCATGTGAGTGAGTGGGAAATAACTAACACGGAGACCATGTCTTTTGTTACCTGACCTTTGTTCTGTTGCTTTTGTATGTAACATGTCACCATGTGCAAACACAATAAAAAGCAGGAAAGAGAGCAACTGGAATAAATTGTGTCATAGATTGAATTATGTACCCCAAATAAAGGCCTTTTTAAAAAACCTTGATTGCCATTCCTGTTGGTGTAAACAATGACTTTTGAAGATAATCATTTTTAGTTAAGATGTGGCCAACGAAATTAGGGTGGGTCTTAATCCATATTACTGAAGGCCTTATTAAGATAGGAAAGTAGAAACCAGAAGTCAGAGAAAGCCACAGAAAGAAGCCCAAGTCAATGGAAACTGGCAGAACAGACACAAGGAGGGAGAGAACATGCCATATGTCAGTCAGTAGGAATACAAGCCCAGGAACCCAAAGGTTTGTAACAAGCTAGCACCGGGATGCTACAGTCTTTAGGAAAAAAGCATGGTCTTGCCAACGTTTAGATTTTAGACTTCTAGCCTCCAAGATTGTGAGACGATAAATTCCTTTTTCTAAACAACCAGTGTATGGTATCTGTCATAGCATGTAACAAACTAAGACAAGCAGTTCTTTAAGTGAATCATCTCAAATTTCATTCATTGAAATATTCTCCAAATCTTGAAGAACATCTGACACTTTGAAGACAGTCAATAAATATGTCAAATGCATAAACATTTTCGTTTTTCTACCAGATTTATTTTCACCTTGCTTGCAAATTTAAATATTATAGTTTTTCTATCCCACACTCTTGGGCTAATACTACTAATGGTCAGTTTCCTGTTCCTGATACTACTTTATCTTTACTTTCTTTAACTCATCAACTAGAATTGTACTAGGGAAATCACTTTGGAAGAGGTAAATACCGAGTGGAACTATAGAGAAGCATAGGGAATATAAAAAAGAGATAATGTTCAATAAATATTTGAAAAATATCTATATTTTAACATAGCTAAAAGATCTCTATCCCGTGAGAATAAAGTATAACTATGACCCCACCTACTATTTATACAAGCTTTTTACAAGCATCACTAAAGAGGTAAAGAATGTCTAGGTTTTCTAACATCTGCATTCCAGATGAGAACATTATTTGCATTATGAGGATGTAACAATTGCATGTACAATTTTAATGATATCAGGAGAATACTTGGTTCATGAAGGGTTAGAGAAGTAGAAAGAGGACAGAGGCATCTGCCATCTTGAAATTAATAATTTGTGATTCATGCCTTGCCCTTAAAATCTTATCTATTTTCAAATACCTTTAATTATCACCTTGAAACATCATTTTTCACAGATGAAATGAAAGAAATGTTTCATTTTTAAATTAATTCAAGTAAATTGTCAAATGTGAAACTATGCATTTTCTTTCCATTTAAACTATACCCTTCAAGGATACTCTACTTGCAACAGTCTTCTTTAAACTCCCCCAAACCCTCCAATATTACGGTTTCTTTAATTCTAGGTTGATGGCTGGAAGTAAGCGAAAAGAACAGGACTATGTTAATTTTGTGATTTATCAGCGTTTTATATTTTGGTTTGAATAAATATGTCAGATTTTGTTTTGAACTTTTGGTAAGTTCATAAGACTGTATTCACAGGGGTTATAGAATTAAAAATTAAATTAATATCAACTTATTAAATATTATCTTCTTATCACACTAAATTCACTATTTTGTTTATACACAACAGTGCATAGCAAAAGCCACTGAGAATTTTGAAAAGCTTAAGGGCAAAATTGAATATTTCTAATTTGACCTTTCCCCAAAATGGCACATTTGGGATGCAAAATAATTTCTTTTTCATTTTGTATAGCCTGAATTACATGTAAGTAGGAATTTGCAGACTGAAGGGAAAGCCATAAAAAAAAAAAATGACAGAGTTCTTAAATGGGCTATGTATTTCCCTTGCTTAGGAGCTGTAGCAGTTTGATATTGTTTATGAATTCCAAAAATAGATATTGGATTGTGTTTTGTGGACTGGTCTATTCCTCTGGGTATATTGGATTGTATTAAATTCAGATTTAAATAAATTCAAATTTAAATAAATTCACTTTTATTTATTTCACTTGAATAAATTATGATTAAGGCTTTGATACCGCTACGTCAGTAGAAGGTTGAATCCCCGCCCCCTTGGTGAGCAGTGACTCACAGAGAAAAGGACCTGGCAGAAGAGAGTTTGAGTTTTGATGTTGGAATCCCACTAAGTAAATATACCAGAGAAGAACACAGAAGGGTAGAGGCAGCTCCGTAGACACAGCAGAGGCCCTGGGGAGGGAAATAAGCCTAATAGCCTACAGTTGCAGTTGAGCCTGGAGAGAAATGAGCCCCAGGAAGAGAGGTGAGTCTTATACCAGCCTACAGCTGAGATTGGAAGAAGCTGGAATCATGGAGCTTTAAGAGGAAGAAGGAAGGCTGAACCCACGCAAACATTGCCCACACCATCTTGTTCCAACATGTGGCCAATGACTTTGGGTGAGAAGGTATCTCTTATGGTACTTTGAGTTGGATTCTTTAGGGCCTTGTGACTGTGAGTGTCTACCCTAAATAAACACCCTTTATAAAAGCCAACAGAATTCTGGTACTCATATCAAATTTACTGCACTGAGACCAATCGTTTTCATAAAGTTTACAAAATATTTTGCAGTTATCTTGCAAATTCCCTGCTACTGCTCCAATTGTGTATTAAATTCAATAAATATTTGGGGATATTATTGATTTAGCTTTGTGAATAAGATGTTGTTTCAGGATCTCTACTAAGCAGTGACCAAGGAAGATATTTATGCCAGAGATTTATTAGAGGAAAAGTTTATGAAGGAAAATGCATAGGGAACTAGATGAAGTTGGAAACATCAAACTGCAGGACAGTTCTGAATTATTTGAAGTATAGAGAATGAAAGTGGGAAGGATGAAGTTTTTAGATTGCAGTGCAGTTCTAAAAAATTTCAGCAAACTGATGGGAATCCACAAGCTAAATTCACACCCTGGCAGCTTTCAGGAATGGTCAGGTTTTGATATGGCTTCTGCACTCATTCATTGTCTAGGAGCAATCTGTAGGAAACATGGCCTCAGATCAAAAGCAGTGACGATTCAGATCCTAACAGACAGGGCATTTGGTCAATTAAGATCCCAGCAGTAGAGATCAGACAGGTGTATTTTCATGACAGTTTACCCCCCTTTTCTTCATAGATCTACATTTCTAGCAGGTTTGTGTAGTAGGCCCTATATTGCAGCCAACACCTACCCACCAATTAATCATTTCTACAAAGGAGTTCAGGAAAGAAAATTAAGGAAAGGCAATATAGTTACTAATACAAAACAGAGCAGAAAATTGGGTGGATAAACAAAACAAAAAATTATCTTTTGAGAAGATGAATAAATTAGATGATTCCTGGGAAGGCTGATAAGACAAAGAAAGAAGGCAAAATACAATAATATCAAGAAGGATGAGAAGAGAGGGCAGGAAGTAGACTCAGAAATTGCCCAGTAAATGGACACAAAAACAGCAAAAACCCCTGTGGGGATGGGTGGGTGGGGTAAATGGGTAAAGTAAGTAAGTAAACAAATAAATAAATAATGCGGTGGGTTGGGGGAAAGATGCAGCAGGTTTTAGGTATGGACTATATAGTTAGTACTGTAGTGTTATTTTGATGATATTCTTTCAAAATTTCTAACAAATGCTTCAGAACAGTGTGGGCTATTGGTGGTGGGGTGATGTATGGGAGCCCTATATGATGTTACGCATGTTTGTTTTGTAAGTTCACAATTTTCACTATACACTTCTTGTCTGTGTATGTTCATGTGTGAATGATATATTTCAATAAATTTTTTTTAAAACCCAAAAATAATTTTAAAATTAAGTAAGAATAAACAGTGGTAAAAATTCTTACAGATTATGAAGAGATAAAGAAATATTATCATCAATGGAACTCAGTAATACATCTAGAAAATTTCTTAAGAAAATATTCAGAAATTGAATCCAATCATATATAAAAAGGAATATATATCACATCCAAGTTACTTTCATTTCAGAAAAATAAGGTAAAATTATTCATTGAAAAATCTATCAGTGTAATTCATTATATTAATATAATCAAGGAAAAAAGATCATATGAGAATTTTTATACACTCAGAAGAGATATTTGTCTCCT
>PVKH010048875.1:0-10166 GCA_004027955.1 Chaetophractus vellerosus | reverse complement strand
AAAATTTCCCAACTGTCATGAAAAAAATGAACCTACATGTCCAAGAAGCTTACGATACCCCAATCAGAATAAATCTGAATAGCCCTACTCCAAGACACATACTACTCAGAATGTCAAATGTCAAAGATAAAGAGAAGATTCTCAAAGCAGCAAGGGAGAAACAAACCATCACACACAAGGGACACCCAGTAAAACTTAGTGCAGATTTCTCATTAGAAACCATGCAGGTGAGAAGACAATGGTATGATACAATTAGGAGACTGAAAGAGAAAAAGTGCAGCTGAGAATTCTGTATCCAGCAAAATTGTCCTTTAAATATGAAGATGAGTATAAATATTCACAAATAAACAGAAACTAAGAAAGTTCATTTAAAAAAAGAGTCCATCTTTGTAGGAAATATTAAAGGAAGCCTTATAGCCTGAAAGAAAAAGACAGGAGAAAGAGGCTTGGAAGAGAGTACAGAAGAAAGAATAGCAGAAAGGATAACCAAAAGAGTAAAAAGACAAAAATATGATATGACATATTAAAACCAAAGAATAAAATGGTGGGAGTAAATAATGCATTTACAGTAATATCATTGAATGTGAATGGATTAAACTGCCCAATCAAAAAATATAGACTGAGAGAATGGATAAAAAAATGTGAGTCATCCATATGCTGCCTACAAGAGACTAAGCTTAAACTCAGGGATACAAACCAACCGACCTTGAAAGGCTGGAAAAGGATTCTCCATGCAAATAGTAACCAAAAAAAGAGCAGAGGTAGCTATACTAATATCAGACAAAGCAGAATTGAAATGCAAAAAGTTATAAGAGATAGAGAAGACCATTATGTATTAATAAAACAGATAATTCTACAGGAAGCAATAACACTCATAAATATCTATGCATTTAATAAGGGTATCCCAAAATACATGAGGCAAACTGGTAAAACTGAAGAGAGAAATAGACATCTCTACAATAATTGTTGTAAGTTTCAACAAGCCACTCCTATCATTAGATAGAGCAACTAGACAGAAGGTCAACAAGGAAACAGAGAACTTGAACAATATTATAAACGAGTTAGACTTAATAGACATACATGGAACGTTGCATCTAAACTCATCAGGTTATACATTCTTCTCAAGTGCCCATGCATCCTTCTTGAGGATAGACCACATGTTAGGGCACAATGCAGCTCTCAATAAAAAAAAAAAGATTGAAATTATACAAAGCACCTTCTAAGATCATAATGGAATGAAACTGGAAATCAATAATAGACAGGAAAAAGGTGAATTTGTAAATATGTGGAGGCTAAACAACACACTCCTCAATAACTAGTAGGTCAAAGAAGACATTTCAAGTGAAATCAGTAAATATATTCAGACAAATGAAAACAAGAACACAACTTATCAAAACTTATGGGATATAGTGAAGGCAAGCTTGAGAGGGAAATTTATAACTCTAAATGCCTATATCAATCTTTGAGCTAAACTCAAAGATTTAACTGAACACCTAGAGAAACTAGAAAAAGAACAGTAAACCAATCCCAAGGCAAGAAGAAGGAAAGAATAAAGATTAGAGCAGAAATAAATGAAATTGAGATTTAAAAAAATAGAGAAAATCACCAAAACCAAAAGCTGGTTCTTTGAGAAGATCAATAAAATGGACAAATCCCTAGCTAGACTAACAAAAAAAAAAAAAAAGAGATGATGAAAATAAATACAATCAGAAATGAAAGGGGGGAAGTTACGACTGACCCCACAGAAATAAAAAGGAACATAAGAAGATATTATTAGAAACTGTATGCCAACAAAAACGACAACCTAGATGAAATGGACAAATTCCTAGAAATGCAAAAACAACTTACACTAACAGTACAAGAAATACAAGAACTTACGAAACCAATCACATTTAAAGAGATTGTAATATAAGATTGAAATGTGCGGTTGAAATATGTCCATCATCAAAAATCTCCTAACAAAGAAAAGTCCAAAACCAGATGGCTTCACAGTGAATTCTACCAAACATTTTGAAAAGACCACTAATCCTGTTTAAACTCTTCCAGAAAATTGAAGAGGAGGGAAAATTACCCAACACTTTTTATGAAGCCAACATCACCTTAATACCAAAGCTAGATAAAGATACTACAAGAAAAGAAAATTACAGACCAATAAATCTCTCTAATGAACATAGCTGCAAAAATTCTCAACAAAATACGTGCAAATAGAATTCAACAGCATATCAAAAGACTTATACATCATGACCAAGTGGGATGTATTCCTGGTATGTAAGGATGGTTAAACACAAGAAAATCAATCAAAGTAATACATCACATTAACAAATAGAAGGATAAAAACCACATGATGATGTCAATAGATGCAGAAAAGGCATTTGACAAAATCCCACATCCTTTCTTGGTGAAAACACTTAAAAAAATAGGAATAGAGGGAAAATTCCTCAATATGATAAAAGACATACATGAAAAGTCCACAGCCAACATCGTGCTCAATGGGAAAAGGTTGAAAACTTTCCCTCTAAGATCGGGAGCAAGACAAGGATGCACACTGTCACCATTGTTATTCAACATTGAACTAGAAGTTCTGGCTAGAGCAATTAGTCAAGAAAAAAAAATTAAAGGCATCAAAATAGGAAAAAAGGGAGTAAAACTCTCACTATTTGTGGATGACATGATCCTATATTTAGAAAATTCTGAAATGTCTACAACAAAGCCACTTGAGTGAATAAATGAGTTCAGCAAAGTGGCAGAATACAAGATCAACATGCAGAAATCAGTAATGTTTTTGTACACTAGTTTTGAACAATCTGAAGAGGAAATCCATTTACAATAGCAACAAAAAGACTCAAATACCTAGGAATCAATTTAACCAAAGAAGTACAGGACCTACATGCAGAAAACTGAAAACAATGCTAGGGAAAATTGAAAAAGGCCTAGACAAATGGAGATACACTCCGTGTTCATAGATTGGAAGACTAAATATCATGAAGATGTCGATCCCACCGAAATTGATTTATAGATTCAATGCAATACCAATCAAAATTAAAATGGCCTACTTTACAGATATAGAGAAGGGAATTACCAAATTCATTTGGAAGGGAAAATATACCCAAATAGCCAAAAGCGTTCTAAAAAAGAAGAGCAACATGGGAGGAATTTCACTGCCTGACCTTGAACCATATTACAAAGCTACAGTGGTCAAAACAGCATGGTACTGGCATAAAAATAGACACACCGATCAGTGGAATATAATTGAGAGTCCAGAAATAAACCCTCACCTGTACAGTCAACTCATTTTGGACAAGGCTACCAAGTCCATGTTAATGGGACAAAGCAGTCTCTTCAACAAATGACACTGGGAGCACTAGATATCTATAACCAAAACAGTAAAAGAAGATCACTATCGCACACCTTATACAAAAATCAACTCAAAATGTATCAAAGACCTAAATATAAAAGCCAGGACCATAAAACTACTAGAAGAAAATGTAGGGAAACATCTTAAAGACCTTGTGGTAGGTGGTGGTTTCTTGTACCTTATACCCAAAGCATGCACAATGAAAGAAAAAAAAAGAAAAAAAGAAGAAACACTTTTGTACCTTACAGGACTTTGTCAAAAGTTTGAAAAGGCAGTCATTTCAATGGGAGAAAATATTTGGAAATCAAATGTCCGATAAGGGTTTAATACCCATGATATATAAAGAGAAGCTACAACCTAACAATAAAAAGGCAAGCAACTCAATTAAAAAATAGGCAAAAGACTTGAATAGACCTTTGTCCAAAGAGGAAATTCAAATGGCAAAAAACACATGAAAAAATGTTCAGCATCAATAATGATTAGGGAAATGCAAATCAAAGAACTACAATGAGATATCATTCCACAACTATCAGAATGGCTACTATTAAAAAGACAGATACCCACAAATGTTGGAGAGAACGTGGAGAGTTAGGAACACTTATTCACTGTTGATGGGAATGCAGAATGGTACTGCCACTGTGGAGGACTGTTTGGCAGTTCCTAAAGAAGTTGAATATAGATTACCACATGACCGTGCAATACCACTATTGGGTATATATCCAGAAGAACTGAGAGCAATGACATGACTAGACATCTGCATACCTATGTTCATAATGGTGTTATTCAGGATTACCAAAAGTTGGAGACAACCCAGGTGTCCATCAACCAATGAATGAATAAACAAACAGTGGTATATTCACACGCTGGAATATTATGCAGCTGTAAGAAGAAATGAAGTTGTAAATCATATGACAACATGGATGAACCTGGAGGACATTATGTTGAGTGAAGTAAGCCAGACACAAAAGGACAAATACAGTATGGCTGCATTACTATGAACTAAATATATTGTGTAACATATTGTATAATTCCATTTATATAAAATGTAAATATAAATCAATTTATAAAGAGAAAAAAAAGTAATTGTGCAAGAATAGCCAGTAGTAGGAACTATGAACAGCAGGGGAAGCATAGAAAGATCGAGAGGTGATGGATTTTCTTGCTTGTTTGTCTTTTGCGTATTATTATTGTTGAAATAATCAAAATGCTCTAATGATGATTGTGGCGATGAATGCACAACTAAGTGATTGTGCTGAATACCATTGATTGTGCACTTTGGATGAATTGTATGCTTTGTTAATATGTGTCAATAAAATTGATTTTAAAAAAAAACCTCCAGGGTTTTGACTGGGAGTGTCAATGGGTCAGTTTGGGAGGAAGTGACATCTTAATATATAGTCTTCCAATCCATCAACATAGTGTAGCTCTCCATTTGTTTGAGACTCCTCTAATCTCTCTTTTCAGTGTTGTGTATTTTTTATAGTTTTGGTCTTGCACATATTTTATGAAATCTATCTCTAAGTATTTCATGCTTTTTGATGCTATTGTAAATGATATTTTAAAATTTCATTTTCTAATGGTTCTTTACTAGTGTATATAAATACAATTGATTTTTAAATTTTGGTCTTGTATGTGGAGAACCTGCAATGCACTTCCTAGTTCTAACAGTGTTATATAGATTTCTCAGGAGTTTCAATGTACTCAATCATGTCTTTGCAAACATAGTATTATCTCTTCCTTTTTCGTCTATATTCTTTTTTCATTTTCTTGCCTTATTGAACTACCTGGAACATCTAGTACAATGTTGAACAGAACTGGTGAGAAAAGACTTCCTTGCCTTGTTCCTCATCAGAATGGAAAACATCCAGCGATTTACTATTAAATATATCATCTATAAAATAATAATAATAATTCAATATTGGTTCAGCAATTTTATCAAATGTGGTACACTAGTATAAAATGTTAATAATATGGGAATCTGTGTATAGGGAAAGGGGGGAATTTGGGAATTCTCTGTACTTACTGCTATATTTTTTTCTGTAAACCTAAACTTGCTCTGAAAAATAAAGACTATTAATTTAAAAAATAAAAACAAGATTGTACATTGAATCATGTAATATACTATGATTAGTTTTCATTTCCTGAAAAATGTTTTGTTTCCTCTTTGAGTTAATGATCTTTTTTGGTGGTGGTGGTTGTAGTTTGTTTTCGCTAATTGCTATTTTGTTCTTTGTAATTTGTTTTATGTTATTATCCCTGATTTATCTCCAAACTAGCCCCACCTTCCCTGGTTGTGTAAATCTCTTCTCTATTTATTCAGACACATTTGGTATTCTATCAATTTCCTATTCTTGGAGAAATTTCTCCTAGAGCACTCTGACCTGCTATAGTATGGATTGTTGGCACTCCAGGCCTGCTGTGCTGCTGTTTTCTTGGGCTTCTCCTTTTTATCCCCATCTGGGGGATTCTCTTTGACTATCTTGAATTGGATCTCATGTTTCTGGGATAACACACTCCTCCTCCTTCCATTTACTTGGCTAACTGCCTTACATATGACTATTGAAAGAAGAAGCCTGATGTAAACTTTTGAGACATTACTATCTGTTAATATCTGTATCCAGCCACATAATAAATAGATTGCTTAACCCAGTATGGAATTCTAGTTTGGAAATAAATTTTCCCTCAGAATTTTCATTATATTGCTCCATTTCCTTGTGTCTACCAGCATTACTGTTGAGAAGTTTGATGCCATTCTGATTGCATCAAACTAGGTTTGGTTCCCCAACCCACCCCACCCCCCCCTTTATGGGAAGCTTATTTGACCTTTTTTTGTCCCCATTATTATCAAATTTCATGATGGTGATTCTCTTAGTGTGATCTATTTTTTTTTCAGAGGAGATTGGGGCTCAGAGCAATTTCCTGAATTAGCTCTTTGGTGATTTTCTTTCCTCCATCTTAACCACTGTTTCAGGAACTCTTATTATTCAAATATTGGCCCTCCTTGACTATTCCTCTAATTTCTTTATCATCTTCTTCAACCCATTTTTTAAAAATTTCCTTGTCTTCTCTCTTCTATATTCCATTTCTTTGTCTTCTGCTTTTCATTCTAGGAGTTTTCTTCAATTTTGTGTTCCACACTGTCATATGACTTTTCTAAAATTTCTGCCAGAATTTTTTTAATATCCAGAAATTCTTGTTTGTTCTGTGATTTTTATGCCATTTACTTCTTTTATTTATTTTTTGTTACTTTATCATTTTATTTGATAATCAGCTGTTAGTTTTTAATCCACATTATAGATTTTTGCAAGTGGTAACCATCATAGAGAGCTTGTTTGGGAATCTTCATCTTCATTACATTTTCTGGACAACCATACACAGATACGGTGTGGGGCATTCCTTATCCCTTTGGCCCAGATAACCTTGTTGAGCCTCATGCTGATGCACACATCTGGTGTTCCCATCTCCTCCATGGCACATTTCCAGATCTCTTTGAGGCCCAGAGGAGAGCATTTCTTGCATTGCACTCCATGGATGTGCTTGTGAGTGTTGATAGTGTACTGGTCACCACCTCATTGATGGCAGAACGGCTCTTCTTCTCACCTCTTTCTTTGCAGGGGCCATTCTGCCTAGACTAGGTCAGAAAGGAATAGTATGAGGGATTGTACTTCTTTTTATCTTCAATATACTTTTCATTTTAGAATAGTTTTAGTTTTACAGAAAAATTTTGTTGATAGTACAGAGTTACCATATAACTCACACCCAGTATCTTTGGTATGATACATTTTTAATTAATGAACCAATATTGATATATTATTAACTAAAGTCCACAATTTATTCAGATTTCCTTAATTTTTACTTAATGTTCTTTTCCTGTTGCAGGATCCCATGCAGGATACTATGTTGCATTTAGTCATCAGTTCTCCTAGACTTTTCTCAGCTGTGACATTGTCTCAGATATTCCTTATGTTTTATAAACTTAACAGTTTTAAGGAGCTTGGCCAAGTATTTTGTAGGATGCCCCTTCACTGGAATTTGTATGATGTTTTTCTCATGATTTCTGAATTTAATGACTTCCTTTCAAAGAGTACAGTATAGAAATGGGGTGAGGTAGGGGAGTAGCTTTACAGTGGAGAAACCTGACAAACACTACCTCAGCCAACTGTCAAGAGACAAGAGACCTAGACTTTTTTTAAATTGAAGAACAGTATTAGAAATCAAGATATGGGAGGTGTGTGTGTGGCTGGTTCTTTGGTGTCATTGCTTCAAGGTCCTCTTAGCTGAAGAACAAGAAAATACAGGTGTGTATACTAAGCATATATATATATATATATATATATATTATATATATAATATGTATATTTCTATGTGTAACAATGTGTATCTGTATTACGCTAAATATGAGTTAATACTGATGTTTCCACATCTAACCTAGTACCTCATGGGTTATTTCTAGCCTCCTCCCATTGCTAATCTGTAAACCCTCACTCCAATAGTGAGAAATCTGGCTCCCAACATCTGCCATCCATTTACTTCATTGTTCAATTCCAGTATACATGTATAGCAGCATCAGAATTGTTAACCCACACATCCATGGGAAACAAATTTATCAACTAGAGTACAGTGTTTATGTACAGTCTTTGCTTTTAGTCTTACAGACACCACTCATTTCCAAAATTACTTAGATCAGAACTCTCCCCCCCCCACCCCCCTTCAGTGAGGTTGTTTTATATATTTGTAATACAGTTAGATTCTTTTATCACATTCTGGATTCCATCCTGGAATCCCTCAACCAACTACTTTTAAAATTTATGTAGATTAAGGTTTACTGTTTGTGTTGTAAAGTTCTATGTATTTTAACAAATGCATAGTGTTATATATCCAGTGCTTGGTGTATTGCAGTATCATACAAAATAGATCCACCACAATAAAAAATGCCCTGTGCTTCACTATTCAACACTCTCCCTTCCCAGAACCTCTGGCAATCAGTGATCTTTTGATTGTCTCTATAATGTTACCTTTTCCACAATGTCATATATTTGAAATCATACAGTATGTAGCCTTTTCAGATGGTCATGTTTCACTTAACAGTATGCATTTAAGATTCACCCCTGGGGCCGGCTGGATAGCCCAGTGGATAGGGCGTCGGCATACCACATGGGAGGCCCCGGGTTCGATTCCCAGGGACCTCTCTTAGCGGGCAGAACGCCTTGAGAATGGCAAGCCGCCATGGGCGGGCCGGAGCCGCCGTAGGCAGGGCAAAAAGCTGCCACGGACAGGGCAAGAGCCGCCACGGGCAGGGCAGGTCGCCCGCGGATGGAGCGCAGCCAGCCACCCGCGAACTGAAGCAAGTGCCGGCCGTGAACGGACGCAGAGACCGCCCACAAGTGGGGAAAGCCGCGCCTGCGCAGTGACCATTCTCGGCGCGTCGTCGCCGCAGCAGGGGGAAGGGGAGATATGTAATAAAATAAATAAATCTTAAAAAAAAAAAAAAAAAAAAGATTCACCCCTGTCTTTGTATGGCTTGATAGCTCATTCATTTTTATCACCATATAGCATTCCATTGTATGGATACATGTGAATGTTTTAAAAGTAGTATTCTATTCTTCTTTCATGCATGTAATATAGTCTCATATATTTCTTATATTAACATTAATCCTTTTTTATTTTGACATCCTTCTTCCTGAGAGTGTCTGTTTTCTCCAACTTGTTTTTCTTTTGGCTATTTGTTTGGGCCTCTGCTTTCACATTAGAGGAAGGGTTCTTCACCAGGGGTCCATGGACCCAAATATTTCAGGGGGTCCATGAGCTTAATTGAACATTCCAAAAATATTATTCATGTGACATTGTGTTGGTGAGGGTGTGATATATTTATTAATAATATACATTATAGTGTGGACTTAGTAAGGGGTCCATGGTTTCCACCTGACTAGCAAAGGGGTCTATGGAACAAAAATGGTTAAGAACCCCTGCATTAGAGGCCTTCCTCAAATATTTCATTGTCTTAGACCTCTATTTCAGAGTTAGGCACCAAAAAAGTAACTGAATGCTCTGAGCATGAGTTGAGTTTGCTACAGGTTCACTGTAGCAAAACTAGAGGAATGGTTTGTTGGAGAAATGTCCTACTGACATATCTGTTGGAAAAATGTCCAGGTCTTCAGACCTATTCACTTCAGCTGCTCATTTTCCCTGGAGAAGTCTCTGTCACCCTCCCATATAGAGGATAAACTTTTGCTAGCTTTCTGGGCACCAAAAAGAGGAAGAATTCCCATGGTCTCAAATTTAGTTCAGAAAATTTAGTCTATTCCTACTGCCTGTACCTGCTTGATCCAGAGACCCTCTCTTTTATTCCCTCCAGAGAAAGACCCCCATTCGTCTCTGGGGTGTAAAAGGGAGGGATGGTTGCAGAGTGTGGGAAATATGTCTAAGGTCTAACTGTGACCGCCCACCCCCAGATGGTTCCCTCCTCTGTTTGCTCGTTGTTCTTGCTTGTTGTTTGTACTCGTTGTCTGCTCATTGTTGTTTTTTTGTTTTGTTTTGTTTTGTTTTGTTTTGTTTTTTTCTTTTTGTCTGCTCATTGTCTGTTTTTTCTTTAGGAGGCACCAGGAACTAAACCAGGGAGCCCCCATGTGGCAGGCAGTCACTCAACTGTTGAGCCACATCCTCTCTCTGTGTTTTTTTTTACAGATTTATTGAGATATAATTCATATACCATAAAATGCACCCATTTGAAGTATATAATTCAATGGCTTTTATTTTATTTTATTTTTTAAAGATTTATTTATTTTTTATTACATATCTCCCCTTCCCCCCC
>PVKH010048874.1:0-10158 GCA_004027955.1 Chaetophractus vellerosus | reverse complement strand
CCCTTGTTCACCTTACCCAGAGCAGTTCTGTGAAGTGCTGAGTGTGGAACCTGAGCCAGCTAAGCTGAAGGGATGAGATGGACATGACCAAAGTAGACTTTTTCTTTCAAGAAGATGCCTATGAATGAAAGGAGAGAGATTGAAGGATAGTTAGGGAAGGTCATGGGGCCCAGGCAGGGGTATCTTTTCAAGATGTGGGAGATTTGAATCTATTCGCATATCGAGGGGAAAGAACAAGCAGAGGAGATGGGCCAGGGGTATGGGAGAGGTAAGAGCAATGATAATTGATGGGTGAGATCCCTGAAATTTCATGAAAGAGTTGTAGACATGAACTTTGCAAACGAATTCAGATCACATTTCCTTCTAAAGCAACTTAAATCTAATTTTTTGGTAGAAAATTTAATCCCAGTCAATATTGGAGCTCCCCCAACTCCTGCAGCTCATGCAAGAGTTCCAGTGCCTTAGCAAAGAATCAGAACATCTGGATGGCTACTCCAGTTGTTGACTGCAGTCGTTAACTCAAATTCTCCCAGCCTAGAGGATCCTATCTTCTTTGGGGGAGACTGGGAGCCCATGGGCCTGGGGATCAGGATCCTTCGGTTAATCTCATAGACAACCCAGTATCCTCCAGGACACTGCCACTGTATCCTCACTACCAGTCAGAACTCCCTGCTCCTCTTCATCTTCAGCATTCTCCTGATCGTGGGGAAAACATTCCACTCCCCCATCTTCTTACCCTCATAAGCCATCTTTTATCTGCCTGCTCACTTGAGCACACCCAATACAGCCTCTTCAATAAACTTAGGTACTTATAGAAAACAGGAAGAGTTATTTACTTCCAGCAACCTCTGCTTTTCACCTTGCCACAAGCCGTCCTAAAGCAAAGGGGTAGAGATGGTGAGGAACACAGAGCAAGCACAAAGTAATATTGCAATAAATTATTGTAGCTTAGGGACAGAATCCAAAATACAGGTGGAGAATGCATCCTTCACAAGTAGAGAAGCACCTCTTTCACTGGAAATTGCTGAAGTGCATCTGAAAGAGCTGTTGTGAGGAAGGGGAAAGAAGCTGCCCAGGAACACACAGGTGTATTGCTAAGCAATAATATTAAGTCCTCAGAATCCATGTGATGGGGCTTAACAGTAGTAACTTAATCGGGTTATAATTCATATAAACCCACACAAAATGCTTCCCACTGTTCCTGGCATATAGTATGCCCTTAATTAAGGTTGATTATTTATAATTCATTTTTCTGTCCACTAGAAACTCCACTCCTATATATGGTGCCCAATTATGTCATTTTTGACACATATAAGCTCTCTCTATATATAAATTGACATAAGGTGAAGGTGAAAGAAAGCTCTGTGCTCTTCCGGAGGTAAAATCATGTAGTCAACCTCCTCATAAAAATATCACAGGGATTTTTATATCCTTGTATTAGCTAGACAGACCATAAACATGGTCTAGTCACCACTTAAGATTTACACTGTTTTAAAATTAGCTGGCAAGTGATAAGATGTCACATTATCCCAGGATCTGACCATCAGTTGGATTTAGTCACTTCATATCCTTAGTTTTACCTTGGTGATAGCCCCAAACATGCAATTGTAATTTGAGTTTCTCACCCAGGGATCAACCAGCTCTGTGAATCAGATGTTTCTCTTGAAGTTTCTACTGCCAATTTTCAGGTCTGAAGAATAAAGTGAATCAGCTGTGGAAAGCAAAGTCAATAGCACCCTTCACACATGTGGACAAGGGCTACTCAAAAGTCTTCATAAATATCAACAAATGCTGAGTGCAAGGCCCATGCTGACCTAGAATTCCCCAGCTAAAGATTCCTCTAGTTGACTTGCACCATAAAATTTCAATTTCTTATGAGAAAATGGGAGGTGGTGTTGTTAACAAATTTATAAAGAGAAGTCCTGATTTTTACACAATTTGAACAGTCACCAGCAATATCCAGGGAAGGGGACAACTTGACTAGTGGAAAGGGCCTTCCAGACCCGCTGGTAGGAATGTCCAAAAGGTGGAAAGAATTGCACCTGAGCACAGTGAAGCTGAACATTAAGATCAATCAACTAGCTGAACTCAGATTACGCACGGAGATGAAAATTTAGCTTTTTGCAAAGCTCACCTACACGAACAGCACACAGATCGGAAGATCTGGCCTTTCCAGCCTCTGTGATAGTTCTTTTCCCCACCAGCTGGCATCCCACAGCGCTTGAGAGAATGTTTAACCATCGTTAAATACATAAATTCTAGCTGCCAGTTCTCCTGAGGCCTATTACGTAGGGTTGCCCATGTGAGAAACAGCTTGCTCGTGCAAATCAGGGCCTGAAAGGTGAAGCGCATATGTGAAACCACAGTTTGATTTCTCTGTTCACTTAGCATGCCTCGCCTGATGAGCAGTCCCATAAGTCCCCCATCACACATCCGCTTCAGCTTCTCTGAAGAATAAGTCTTTATCTTTGAAAAGCCCTTGAGGACCTTCCAAAGAAAATCTGGGAGTATTCTACAAAACTATTTTAAATATATCCATTTTGTCAAACATACCCCCTAAATTTTCTGAAAATCTAGTCTTATCAGGGAATTACTATCTATCAGAACCTATATATTATTTATATAGATTGTAATTGAATAACTTATTCTTGTTTATTCAGAAAATAAAATAACATCCCAGCACGAAGGCCAGATCCTAGTAGGGCCAATCAGAGTTCTTCCACAGATTTTTCCACAAGGATATTGGAGAGAAAGGGTCCATCCTCCTATAAGGATGAAGATTTGAAGCTGCCAGCATTTATCTCTCCCATTATGTGCAAAGAGCTGTCTGAGGCAGGAGAGAATGAAGCATATTAAGGGGTGACATTTAAAAAGAAAAAAACGAGTCATAAACCCCAATGACACTGCTTGAGTCCCTACATCTAGTCTTGTCCTAAAACAAGTGGTAGTTTGAGTCTTTTGTGGACACCAGAAAATTATGTTCTTAAAGTAATCCATGGCTATTAGATTACTTCAGTAAGGCATGGTCCAGAGTGGGTCTTGACCCACTTATTGGAGTCCTTTATAAATGGGAGGGATATACAAAGAGAAAAGGCCACAGATACAGAGAAAATCCCTCAGAGGCTGAGCAAGCAGGCCCTGAAGACTGGAATTGGCAGAGCACAGACACAGAGAGAAACCCCGCCAGAAGCTGAGACAGAAAGCCATAGATGGAACAGCCAGAAGCTGAAAGCAAGAGAGCCTGGAGAAGGCAGAGACCGGCAGACTGTGACAGAGGAGTCCAGGATTGCTCACAGCCAGTTTTCAGGGAGAGAGTTTCACCTGATGCCTTGGTTTGGCCATTTTTCTCAGCCTTGGAACTGTAAGCTTTTAAGTTAATATTTTTCCCAACATAAAGGAGCTAATAAGGGTATGTGTGTGCACCATGCATTCTGAATTTGGGGACTTGGGTTCCTCATCAACAAAATATGAGTTTTGAAGTGTTGTGTGATATGGTGCAAGGAGAGCATGGGCTTTGGTATCAGCAAATCTTGGGTTAGAATTCAGAGCCTCAGTCCCTTCATGTGTAAAAGTGACTAATAACACCTTTCTCCTGGGTTTGTTGTGTGGATTAAATGAGGTAATATATTTCAAACAATTATGAAAACCCTTGGGAAAATCTCTCCAAGCAAATGGAGTCAGCAGACTATATTGCCTATAGATTTTTTAACAAGATACTTAAGCATTTGAGTCCTTTCTTAGGAAATAGGCCACTCACATGCAGCAATAGAAGAAAAATGTAAAAAGTCCCTCTTTGGTTAGAAATCATGCTAACTTGATTTTTATGATTCTATAAAAGCACAAGGAGATATCTGCCACAAATGAAGTAAGAATAGTTGCAATTAGACATCACCATTGGCTTATAATTTCCATCCTGATGAAAAATAATAAAATGCATCAGAACATGTACTCCCTCCCCAGGGAATACTTACCTAGTGGCCACCACAGAGACTTGGCTGTGTGTGTAAAGTCACTTTATGTCCATTGTCATCAAGGGAGCCATGCTGGCTCCCAGGTGAGGATCATGAAGACAACGGAGAAGTCCTGCCATCAGCAGGGGTCTAAAATCAACAATGTTAATATCTGAATAGTTTGGCCTTACATGAATAATAAGACAAGAGAAATGGAAACCCTCTGACTTGTCTCTCACTAAAAGACTGGACATTTCTATCCCCTTGTGATTAAAAGAGTTGGAGTAGAGTAGGAATTCCAGTATTAACATGGCAGTGTGAGACATAAATTTCCCATTTCAGTCCCTGGATGTCACATAAAACATGATTGCTGGAAGCAAAAGGGTTGGGGGCAAAACCATTTTCAGCAAAACTAGGAGAGGGATACAATGCTCAGGCTCAAAAATGTGCAGCAGAAGCTGTGAAAGGGAGAATGATTAGTGAGCTGGCCCAGAGGCTCAAAAGATGTCAGCAAGAATACAATTCCTCTAGGTAAGGGGTTTACCTGATGTGAAAGATAAATATCACTTGAATATAGCAAGAGCTGCAGAAAATGGTGTGGGGAGGGCAGAAAAGGATTGAGCAGAGGCTGGATGTGGGTTATAGTGTGTACCACTTCCAATCCTCTTGGCTGCAATCCTTATCCAACCACAGCTGCAACATCCAATTCCACGCAAGAGTTGGCTTTGCACAGATGCATTGGTCAGTGTCTTGCCCTGGCTTGGAACTGCATACCTCTCACTTCCTGAGAACCTACTCTTGTATTCAGCCATGTGAAACCCAGAAGTGTGGGGGATAGGAGCCAATAGATTAATGCTTCCTCCTTTCGTTCTCCAAGTGAAAATTTCTCCTTGGTATGTTGCAATAGTTGCCAAAGTGGGAGAGCAATAATGTATATTTGAATTGGCTTTTTCTGCTTCTCTGTCCTAATTTCCTGCTTCTTGGAATCATAATTCCCAAAACTCTACACACTTCAGGCTCTGCCTTTGGGGTACCCAGGCTAAGACAGTTGGTAACAGAACTGGCCCTATAAAGCAGGTGCTCAGAATGGGGTTTTCCAGCTGGATAATCAACCAGATGGCAAGGATCCTATTTACGGTAGTCACTGAGGGACATGACTTCACAATTATTAGCCCTTACTTGTGTGGGATTAGTGGTAGGTGCAGGTGGAAGGTGAAGAGATGGCACTTGAACATGCAGGGCAATGGTAATTATAATGACTGTGGCATTGACTGGATTTGGTAACTGCTTTGCAAAAAAAGGAAATGATAGTTACAGGTCCGCCAAACTGTGAAAAACAGAGGTCCTCTATGAATTCATTTAGGAGACACTAGCTCCTGTAGCTGCAAAGTAGACAGTACTGAAGTCAGGCTCAGAATCTGTCGGGGAAGCAAAGCTACAAAGAAAAGACTGGAATACACAGTCTTGACTGCTCTCTTATGTTCAAGTCAGGAAGAACGGGCCCCAGAGGACTAGAATGGGGCCATCTAGGGGGACATGGCTCCGAATCTTAAACTCCAAGATGCCCCTGAATCACCCGGTCTGAAAGGAGCAAATCCCTCCACTTTGCTAGAGGCGAGTATGCTCCCGGTGCTTTGAAGACAGCAAAGAGACTTGTGCTTCGCAAGCTCTGCCCTGCTGTGTCTCATTTCCTCTAGGCTGATAATCCGGGCCATAGCTCAGTATACCCAGAGCAGAGAAATGCAGTGCCTGCTCTGAGAGAAACTGTTTACACACTGAGAGAAGAGTAGGCCAATAAGTACCAGAAGGAACTAGGAAATTATGAGTGGGAATGGATCTTGAGGATGTTGAACTGAGAATGGGTGTGAGGAAGGTAAGGCTGAATGGGGATTTACTGACAAGGCAGCAGTCTCCTCTGTTGGAGCATTTAACCCCAGGAGCCCATTCTAATATGCTGTTGGATGACCCTTGAAGCTTGGATATGATAATGTTCTACAGCAAATGGAATTGCCTTGTAGGGTGTTAAGAAAGAGGTGAGAAGACTTTTGGAAGTGAGGAAGTTAGACGGGATTTTTTTCCAGATGGATCGACAATTTTGCCAGTACAATTAAACCATTCTCTTTTCCACTGGACTAAAGCGGCGCCCCCCCTCCTTTTTGGCTTGAGAACATTACTCACAGATTTAGTGGTTGCCTGACAGTGGGGGTGGAAGTGAACCGAGCACAAGGGATATTTTTGGGGTGACTGAAATGTTCTAAAACTGGATTTCAGTGATGGTTGCACAACTCTACAAATTTACTAAAAATTACTGAACTGTACTTTTCAAACGGGTGGATTTTATGGAATGTAAATTATACCCTAATAAAACTGTTTACTTCCTCTAAGAATATTGTAATTTTTATTGTGATCTCTAGAGATGACAATTCTTGAAGGAACCAAGCCAGGCTGCTGTCCAAGGTGAAATACTGTGACCTAGAACTTCCTTTTCACCTTAGCTTCAGAAAGCTGAGGCAAGAACACAGTCCTATCAAGTATCAGCCAGTTCAGACAGTTTGGATAATTCTTATGCTCCAAACCTGCAGCCATTTCAAATTGCCAGTCACTTGTCTTCCACAACCGTGCTTTGATTAGGAGAACAGGAACTCAGTTCTCTTCCTGCAGAGCACACATTATTTCACTGGCTATCAATCTGACACGGAAGTGTTAAAAATGACTTACTGATCAAAGGAATAAGATCTTAAGCTTCATACTGCTTAAGAGGAAGATCTTAGGCTCTGCATATAGATGATGATTATAGGACTATCAAAAGCTGCTTTAAAAAATAAACAAACATACTCAAGGAAATTTATGAGATTTTTAATGGATTATTTATTATCTTTTTATAGCCAGCAGAGGGCAATCTAGGTCCCATGAAACTACTCTGGGAAAGAAGAGAGGAAAAAAAAAAGAAAAAGAAAAAAGAATGAAAAGGAAGAATAATCAAACGGCACACCGAATTTTGTTGAATAAATGAAATTAACCAGTCCAGATTTTCTCAGACTCATGAGCCACTTTACTCCTTCCCATTGTCTGCCTTCTTCCTCCCATCCCTATCTCCCACATAATAAAATTCAAATCCTCCGATGCTCCTAAAAAGAAAAAGTTAAGGTAAGAGCAAAGGCTGTGGTATTAACATCAGGTAATTCTTTCAAACTGTCTCTTTTCATGGGAAGTGCTTGCATTACAAGAAGGAAGCTGGTTCCTCCTATTAGTTGCCAGCCCATGTCTCTCCACTGTTCTTCTTCCATGCTACTCACAAATCCAAGAATTCCCAAGTCCAAACCAGGGCTTCTCAGGGTCGCCTGAAGACCACCTACATCAGGACGGTGGGATAGGGTAGGTTGCTTTTTAAATATGCAGATCCTGAGCCCACTCTAGACGACTGAATCAGAATCTCTGGTGTCAGGACCAGGAATCTTTTCAGCATGTGCCCCTCATGATTCTAGGGTGAACTGAAGTGTTTCACCCACTGATCTAAAGAGAAGCAAGAACCCACCGGAGATGCATGGATTTATTAATAAATTAGCTGCCTACACTGGCAGTGTAAGGAGCAACTCCTTTTTTCCAAGAAGTGATAGGGGCTTTCTAAAGAGTTAAAAAGAAAAGTGGGGGCTTTCTGGGGGAGGCAGGTAGGAAATGTACCCTGCAAAAGTTGCAGTTTAGGCAACAAGTAAAAATAATCTCGTTTTCAATCCAATAGAGATAACCTATCAGACATAGACAAGCATGATATAATAACCAACCTATGACAATTCTCTGCTTTTGTAAGACCCTCCTTTATAATAAGTAACTTAAATGGCAACCATTTATTGTAACTGCCCCTTTGGAAATCCTCTAATTGCCTTTATAAGCCAATGTGACTTATTAACCATTTGAAACTCTTACTTCGGTTTGAGTTCTCCCTGTTCGAGCAGTTTCTCTTTCAATAACACCATTGTATTGATTATTCGTCAAATTTCTTTCGACAGATTTAACTGTAGACATACCTCTCTCTGATTCCCTTGAAAGAATATGAAGCAGGCAGCAAAGCCTGAAGGAATGACCAAAAGGCAGCGGGAATTTCAAGTCAGCACAGCTTCAGATCTAGCACATCTTTCCAGTCATCAGCAAAGTTGGGGGGAAAAAATATTTGGATGCCCTAGAATTGCAAGATCACTTTGAAAGTGGAAATGAGTGTGTCAAATGTCAGTTAAACAATCGATATATGTGAATGTCTTCAAAAAACCCAAGCAAAAATAGAAACTAATACAAAGTTAGCAAACAGCTGCTTATTAAAGCATTTTTTATACAAACTATAATGAGTGTTTCACAAGCTTGCCTGAATCTGAGTCCCTTGCTAAAAATACTGCCGAGCACGTTTAAGTAGCCACCAAAACACAGCTGAAGTGGGAATTCTCAGGTGTGCAAAAACATGCCTGGGTTTACTTAGCCATCATTCCCCGCAGAAAATTCTATTTAGTGTGTAAGCACAAAGATTGATTTAGTTGAGGAAAATAATTGAATAAGGTGTCTATGTGTCATCATTGTTCTTGGCACTGAAGGAAGGGTCTGAATAAACATCAGGGAGCTGCTGGCTCTTCCTAAGAAGTTTATGTAGAGCAGTCCTAGTACAAGTGGTGGTCTAGGGGTAAGCAATAATATATCATGAGGGAGCTTGATAGCAATTCAAATTCTAGGTCTCCACCCCAGACCTACAAATTAGGATCCCTGGGGGTGGGGGCAGACACCTGTGTTTTAAGATGCCCTTCAGAGGACTCTGATGCATGTTAGAGTCTTAGGAGCACTGTAACCGATTGCTTCCAAACCTTTCTGATACAGCCTCTTAGGCTCCTCCACTTGATATTCTGATTTTGAGCAGCCTGAATGAGGACCAGGAAATCCGACTTGGACAAGTACCCCTGGTGACTCTTAGGATCTTGTAAATTTAGGAAACTGGTCTAGGGGCTTTGCTGATTTCTTCATCTCCATGAGCCTTGACAGAAGTAGATGTTTTCGTAAGATGCACATCAGAATCACCGGTAGAGCTTTGTGAAAATACAGATTCTCTGGCTTTTCCCCAAACCCTAGTGAATCCTTGTATTCTGGACAGGGGGGAGAATAACTTGGTATAAATAATTTGTGTTCCCCTGAGATAAGTGACTTCTATTAAAGAAGGGGTGAATTTGTAATGGGCTGGCTCTGTGCTTAGGGAGGCTGAGTGTTGGTGCTCGAGCTTGGGGCCCTGGCACCAAGCTTGGGCAAAGGGGACGAAGCGGTACCCTTTCAAGTAGACCACGAGGGCCAGGGCCCTTCCTACTGCCTGCAAATTCTGATAGGAGGGGAGATGGAAGCCACACAATTTGGTTTAGAAAAATAATGGTTTGTGATATTTCTATTGCCAGTCAAACATGGAAAGATTTTAAGAAAACCAAAACACTAGCAGGGAAATAAAATGTGAAAAGTGGTGCTTTAAAATTTTTCCTTACTTCACCCTTTTGCTTTATTTCTTACATTGCAATTCTAAAAAGTTAGCCCTTTGTAAGTCTTGTTTTCCTATTTCGCCATCAAGCCCATGATTTGTCTTGCTACTAAGATATTTAATATTGTTGATAAATTCCCTTGTTCCTTTTTCTTCTTTAAGTCCCAGATACTTGACTCTAAGCAGGGTAAACAATCAACCCACTCACAAGCTCTCTTCGTTCCACTGTACCAACCCCAAGAAGCTGAGTGTTGAAGACTTAACAGTAGTCATCAATGAGTCACATACATAGAGCTCAACGCAGTGGCTTGACACAGGGTAGATATTCAATAAATGCTGGTTTCCCTTTCTTCTCTCTTCAAATACAAGTATCACCTTATAAGAGTGTTGACTGAATTTGATTCCCTGGTGTGAATAAAAAGATATGGGGAATTGAAATAGCTATTTTTATTGCTTAAAGGCCAATAAAAGCCTATAATCAAGAGGCTCCACCAGGTGAACAAATTTACATTTCACCTGCCTAGAATACAAAGGAAGGAAAAGTCCTAGTTTAGTGAATGCTGCAAATATATTTCAGGTTAAGTATGACCACATTTGCCATGGCGAAAAATAAGGAAGAACCTAGGTTACAGAGAGGCCTCAAAATAACTTCTAACTTTCCTAGTATTAAACTTTATTCTCTACGCACCCCCTACTGTGGACACTTTTGCT
>PVKH010048873.1:0-10157 GCA_004027955.1 Chaetophractus vellerosus | reverse complement strand
CTCCACGGGCAGGGCAGGTCGCCCGCGAATGGAGCGCAGCCAGCCACCCGTGAACTGAAGCAAGAGCCGGCCGTGAATAGAAGCAGAAGCCGCCCACAAGCGGGGAAAGCCGCGCCTGCGCAGTGACCAAGTCTCGGCGCGTCGCCGCAACGGGGGGGAAGGGGAGATATGTAATAAAATAAATAAATCTTTAAAAAAAAAAAAAAAAAGAGAAGTGGTTGAAGCCTGCTCATGAGTGGTTCAGCCAGAAGTCTGGACTCACTGGAGGGTTTTTTCTGCTTTGCTTTTTTTTAGGAGGTACCAGGGATTGAACCTGGGACCTTGTACATGCGAAGCAAGCGCTCAACCACTGAGCTGTACTTGTCCGCTCATTGGAGGTTTTATGGTAGAGAGGCATGATGTGCCAAACAGCATTTTAGGAAGACCCACCAAGTGGAATTTACTGCCTCAACTACCACCAATTCAACCTCCATTTTAATAGATGCTCAAAATGGTTCTATTTCTAATAAACAGTTTTGGTGGAGACTACTTGAAAACTTGGTCATCTGAAATCCACAGAAAATGCCCAATTCTCATTTTCGCTTTTACTTATGGCCAGCTGCCTCCTGCAGTGCGTCTCTTCCCTGAACCTAAGTAAGATGCAGAACAGATGGGGTTGACCTTCACATCTCTTTGCCTTTATCTTCCCTCCACCCAGGGAAGCAAGCAGTGAAATGGGTCAGAGAGGGAGGGGCAGTCAAGACAGAAAATATGCCTGCATCCAAACAAGCAAGGTTTAACTTTATCACAAGTAGCGAGTTAGCTGACAGCGTGTAATCATAAATGGTACCATTTTGACAAAGGGAGAAAGAAAGCATGGTTTTCACTCTGCATTACTGATCTAATTAGCTATATGGGTTTCTTTCATAAGCCTGTTTCCCTCCTTCCAATCGAAGTCCCAGACACACTTCAAAACCCACCCCAGCCACAAAGCTGCCCTCATTTTCCCAGCCCTCCCTGCTGTCCCTCTCCTGAACATCTCCATATAAGTCTACCACCTGACCCTAACTCTGTCTTAGTATTTTTCTCATCTTGTTTCAATGGACATTCATGTCTTCTTCCCCAATGAGGCAATATGTTCCTTGAGGGCAAGTACTGCATCTTACACATTTCACCAAACTTTCCCATAGCACCTAGCAGTGTGTCAGGCATGTAGAAAGAACTAAATAAACTGCTGCTGAATAACTGATTGTTTAAGTGTCTTTAAAGTATAGCAGTGTTTGCATTTGTTTTCTTTTCTATATTGGAAAATCCATGCGAGAAGCTGGCTTTAGCAAACTGATTTTAAAATATCTTATTTCATTAAATCGATAAATACTAATATCATAGAAGTTGGAGCTGGAAGGGAAAGACACCTTGTGCAACTCAGTCCATCCAACATGAAAGTAATTGATCTGGAACAAGTATGGACAGAAGGATTCTTTATAAGTAAGTGCACATCAGTACTTAAAAACTCCGTTCTTTTAAAGGGTTCAAATGTTGCCTGCTCCCATCTTGTTTACAGGATTAATTTGGCTCTGTCCCCCCCACCCCTCCCAGTCTTTATGTGGACCAAATTACACTTCAACCCAACCCTGTCTGAATCATCACACTTTTGAAATAAACGCCCTGCAGTCTGAACTAATGAGGAGGTGCTGGGCTGAGAGTAACAGGTTAACTTTGTGTGCTGCAAAACCGCATTTTGTCCTTTATTCGCAGAGGGAGGCTCAGTGCCCTTGAACTGTGTGTGCCAGCTCCAGTGGGCCTGGGGAGCACATGATGGCCTGTACCACCTCTGGATGGGACAGGAGAGGAGCAAGGTGGTGAAAGACAAGAGGGGGATTCAACTCATCACTCCCCGATTTAGAAGGTGGGTGACCCTTACATCCCCGGTTCTTGGTTTTCCTTTGAAGGGTGCTTAAAGATGAAAAGTATGTGTCAGCTGTTAGCACACTGCCTGGCACAGGGAAACCATCAGCCAGGGAAGTGAGGGCTGGAATTTCCCTGGGGCAGACCCCCGGACGTTGGGCTCTGGGCTGGGCCCACCCTCCACCCAGGCCGCCCAAGGCCCAGACCCTAGCCTGCTTGTTATTGAAGAGGCCAGCAGCAGCCACGAACATACAAACGGAGGCTCTGCCCCGGTTTAAAAAAAAAAAAAGAATCAGATCAATACTGAAAAGGGGTGAGCTCAGAGGACCAGTGAGCAAGCTGCTCCTTAATCTACTATTGGAATTCCAGAGCCCAGCACTGTGCCTGGCACACAGAAGGCACTGAGGACAGTGTTTGTTTCTTTAAGTTTTTATTGTATATGTAAAACTTGAAAATTTTCCCATTTTAACCATTTCAAGTATCCAATTCAAAGGTGTTAACTGCATTCTCAATGCTGTGTTACCATCACCATATTTTTAAAAGAATGAATAAATGAATTAACCAATCATCTCTGGACTAGCTATGTGCAGTTTTCTCTAGAATCCCTTCTCCACAAGGGAGATGCCCTATACTTATTGAGCTAGAGTCAGAGAGCTCCCAACAGAAAAACAAAACGTGTTTTAGTGGTACTTAAAGACTGCTTCACTGACATTACATGAAACTATGGCCACGCACACAAAGGGACAAAGACTGGACTGGGACCCCTTATTGAAGAAAGCCTGCAGGGTTGTCCAAAGACACCTATGCTTCTTTTCTGTTGTAATCAAAATCAGCAATTATTTCTTCAAGTTATAAAAGTGGTACATGTTCATATACGGAAATAAGAAAATGAAAAGTTAAAACAAGAAACTTTTAATTTTAATAATATTTTAATATTCATTGTTCCAGACTTTTTTCTATACATAGGTATATTTTTAGCAAAATGGAATCATACCAGGAAATAGCATCCTTTTTTGCTTAGCAATTTATTTTGATCCTCTTTTCTTCTCCACATAATTTCTTTTTCCTCGGTCTAGAAAAGACCTTCATTTTTAAACTGGTTTTAAACATACACACATAATAAAAATAAGACAGTATTAAAAAAAATCAAACAGTATCTGTTTTAGTTTGCTAAAGGCTGCTGGAGCAATATGCCAGAAATGGGTTGGTTTTTATAACAGGAATTTATTAGGTGAGAAGCTTACAGTTGTGAGCCTGTGAAAATGCCCAGGGTCAAGGCTTCATCAGAGCTGCTGTCTCGCCGAAGCTCTGCTGGCAATCCTGGACGCCTCCCACGTGGCAAGGCACATGGAGGCATCTGCTTCTCTTCCAGGTCTCACTGCTTCAGTTTCTGGCTGCTCCGTCTGTGGCTTCCTCTCTCCCAAGTTCCTCTCTGAGCTCCTGGGCTCCTTCTCCCCATCTCTGCAACTTTTCCTCTCTGTGTCTTCTGCTTTCAGTCCTCTGTTTATAAAGGATTCCATCAAGAGGACCAAGACCCACCCTGGGTCATACCTTTAGTAATCCAATCAAGGGCCCCCCAATTGAATCCAGGGGTCCTAAACCCACAGGAATGGACCAGCTTTAAGCACATGCTCTTTTCTGGGATCCACAAAAAGCTTCAAACTGCCACAGCATCAAAGGGTGTAAATAAAATGCAAAGTAAAGGTTCCTTCCACTACCACACCCAGTGTCCAGGGCTAAAAGCCCAAATTTTAATGATTGCTGATAACTGTTTAAAATAAATCTTAAAAAAAAAAAAATCCTCCAACAGCTTCCATCACTTCAGAATAAATTCCAACCCCACCTCAGGGCCTGTCCTTTTTGAGCTTTCCCTTCTCCACTCCCTCTAAGGCTTGGTTCCAAGCCTAGGGGGCCATGGTTCTGCGGTCTATAAGCCTAGCTCAAAAAGAGACTGCAGATTAATTCCTCCAGAGGCTGTGTCCGCCATGTGGGAAAAGCCCAGGCACGGAGAGGCAAGCAAGAAGGGCAAGCCTAGCAAGAGCTCGGCAGCCCCTCGGGTCCCTCTTCCCAGAGGCCTTTGCCGTTAACAAAGGACCCTTTTCTCTGACCTTTGCTAAGGACTCTCACATTCGCCCTCATGTGACACGAGGCTAAAACGTGTGGGGACAAATGGCACAGGCAGCAAAGCCGCTGAGCGGGGCTGCAGCAGGCTGGGCTCTGGTCCTCTTTCTGCTAATAACTAGTTGTGAAGCTTAAAACCTCCAAGTTTCCATTTCCTCATCTCTAATATGAAGTGAGTGAACTAGATCACCAAAATCCCTCCCAACTCTGTGCTCTATGATTCCACCAATTCCAGAGAAGCAAAAGCTACAGTCAGCTGGGTGACGGCCACCACGTAATGACAGCACCCAGAGAACTGTCCCAGTCAGGCAAGGGAAGGTCGCTCAGCAAGGGCTCACCCGGGAGAATCCCTGAGCTAGACTCTACCTGAATTATGGCTCTCAGTCTCATTTACTCTCAAGAACTCCATGAAGCAGGTAATTACCCTGACTTTACTCGGAAAAAAAAAAAAAAAAAAAAAAAAAATGAGGCCCAGAAATCTTGAGTAACGTGCTCAATTCCCACAGCTGGTAGGTGGCAGAGCGAGGATTCAAAGCCCGGCTTATCACATTCTCAAATTCTCTTTTACATAGCTTCTTGGTGTGGTTCCTTGAATTTGATATGCAAGTCAGTCAAGTATGTTTTTATAGAAAAATAAAACCCTTTATTAAATTAACCAGACATGACTTAACTATTTACTATAGTCGCACACACACAGATACAAAATCATTACCCTAATCCTCAGCTGTTATCAGCCGTTGCTTAACTCAACCCTCCTTCTCTAGAGCTGTGCTTCTCAAACAAAAGCATGCATCGACTCTCCAGGATGGCTTGTTAAACTATGGGTTGCTGGGCCCACCACAGGAGTTTCTGACTCAGTGGTCTGTGGTGGAGCCCAATCATTCTATTTCTAACAAGTTCCCAGGAGATGCTGGTGCTGCTAGATACACACTTAGAGAACCACTGCTCTAAACCATCCTTGATGGTTTCTGCACAGAAGTCCAAGTGCAAGTTATGTTGTGTTTCTCTATTTGGCCTAGTTTCTTGCTTGGACTTATCAGTTATAACCAAGAGATTGCTGCCTTTGGGGAAAAAGCCCAAGTTAGGTTTTCCACTTGAACTCCACTCCTTTCAAGGTTGCTAGATAATCAAATGGGATTGTACAGTGTCCTTACTGAGAGTGCTTTAAAATAGCAGAATCTAGTTCTGGAGCTAGGCTAGAGAAATGGAACGTGGGAAACCTTAGGATAAAAATGGGTCTTCGTGACCTCCACCTTGCCTTTCTACCTGCTTCCTCCCAAGCCCACATGAAGCCATTCTAGCAGGGCGGTGCAATGAGAAGGTCATTCTGCTGGCCCAGAAAGTCGGGAGACCAAGGAGCAGGTCCCAGCTCTTCTGCTGACCAGTGAGTGCCCTTAGGCCCCTCACTCAGCTCTAGGGACAAGGTTTCCTCATGTGTATATAGGAGGAACTGGCCTAGATGACCTAAGAAATCTGCTTCAACACAATCTGTTAGTGAGCACTGGAAATGGCTTCAGCCAACTGTGCTAATGAATATGAGTTTGATGTGACCATACCTTGGCATGTGACTGGGGAGGAAGAAGAGCCCACCTGCCAGGGTGGGACCTGAGAAGGATTGGAAAGTGGGAGGGATACTGCCCAGGGCACACCAGACCCCCACCTCACAGCAGGGCCTGCTCAGCCACCATACTTCCTACCCCCACAGCGCCAAGCTCCAGGGACATAAAAGGAGCCATCTTCGTGGGCCTGGACAAAAGGGCCCCCTTCTCCTCCCCTTCCACAGCCCCTGCCTCACCAACACCTCCCCCTCTCTCTGACTATATGCTGTTGCTGTTAAGATTGACTCACTGAACTGTACACCTAAAACAAAGGGATTCTATGATGTGTAAACTATAACTCAATAAAGCTGTTAAAAAAACTTAAGGAGTTTTTAAAATGTAAAAGATTTCATTTGATTCTTCTCAATATTAAAGGCAGTTCTGGTCAGGACACCTTCCAGATGATAACACAGACACACACACACACAGGATTAAAACAAATGTCCTACGTGAAAATAAACCACAAAGGGCAGAATCCGAGAGGCATCCAGGGGATCACAAACAAAAACCTGAGGCCAGTGCCCTCAGGCACCTGAGTCACCCATGGCTGCCACTTTTGCAGCTGGAAACATGTTTCTTTGCCTTCAGGAAGCCAAGAGCCCTCTCCAACCCCTACGGGAGCCCTCTCCAACCCCTCCGGGACACCCAGGGCACCCTTTCCAGCATCCACTTCTAAATGACCATCAAAAGAGCAAAAGACAACAATGAAGAAGCTACTGAGCCCCTTCCCAGCCCTGGCCAGTCTCCATGGCCTGTGAGACCCCAAGGCAAGCCAGGGATTTCTGCAGCATTTCCATCGCATCCATCCACATCTGAAAACATTTATGGTTCAGCTATTTAAAGTTCTCCATACACTGAAATCAGGTAAAATAGACTTTAGCTCAGTGTCCCTTTTTTTAACCCCGAATTTTAAAATGAAAATCTGCACATGACAGTTTTTACCTTTTAGGTGTGTTGTACCTGCAAGACCTTAAAAATGTCCAAAAGCTTTTTCTTCCTGCTGCTCTATTTTGTTTGGTCAAGTCAAGTGCTACCCACGGCAAATTCCCTAATGACTGATTAGAGGGTGAGGTGTGGGTGGCTGGGTTTTCTGGTAATATTAGTTGAAAGAACAATTTCTGAAGAGCATTCTGCCTTGACACAGATAAGCCAGAGGCAGGGCAGATGGCTAAAGACGGATGGTGGGATGAGGTATGGGAGGGGAGGGGTCCCAACCAAGAAGGACCAGATGCGGTGGGTTCGTTTATGTTGACAAATCTTTTCTTCTCAATCATCTATAATGAAACCACAATACATTGTGCCATGTATACGATCTATTCTGGAAAGGTAATGAAGTCTGGGGAACAGGCAGTGTAACTAAGCTCTCAGCTATTAAATCTTTGCTTAGAAGTAAAGTCAGAGACTTTTGTGTATGTGTGTCTAAAAAATTATAGGGCTGGTACATTAGCAGGAGCAAAAATTAGCCAGGTTCTACCACTCTTTTGAGATTTAGAACATCAGAGCACAGTGACTACATTTTTCTGTGCAGACCTTTACAGCTATTTGAAATTATGAACCCATAATATGCAAATGCATGGGGCTAAGAAATACACATTCTTGGCAGTGTCTGAAGATGTTATAATGTGTGCTGTAAACGGCGACGCGTGTGTGTATAAAATCAGCGCGCACATACTAACTGGCCCATTATCCCCTCGAAAACCACACATAAATTCGCCTGACAGGAATTGGAATTTTGCACACATCCCAAGAATGAACAGACTCTTAATGTGCTGTGTGTGTATGAAGGATGGGGTATAAAAATACAAGATAAAAGTTCGCTAGGCTAAGTAAGAGTGCTTTCTGATTCTCGAGTGTCACAACACAGGGTTTGAGGACTACATTTTCCTTCTGAACATAATTATAATATTGATAGTAGCCAATCATATTTATCGAGTTGTGGCCTCTGTCACAGCTGCTATGCTGACGGCTTCATGTCTGTGATCCCGTTTGAAAGTAAAGCGTGTGTGTGTGCACGTGTGATTGGCACATGCATGTGTACATGCACGTACAGGTGTGTGCATGCACAGGTGTAGGTGTGCGTGGGTGTGGTATGTTCTGTTCAAGTGCTGCGCCACCCTGGTAGATAGCTACTTTCCAGGCAATGAAACCATCTTTAAAGGTCCAAATGTTCGTTTGCTCATCAGGGAAGCAGACAAACCCCGTCACCCAAGGACCCAGTGACTAGGGGCACAGTGGCATCCTTTGCTGGCGAGACTTCTCCAGACCTAGAGCCAAAATCGAAGCAATAGCCTTCCTGAGCAAAGAGCAGAAAAACCGCAGTCCAGAATCTGAGAGGAGGTAACAAATTCCCAAAATAGAACGTTGCTGAGTCAGGTCTGTACAGATGCAGGGTCTTGAATATTGAAAAGAAGGAAAAGAAAAGCCTTTAGTTAAACAAGGGCTTTTAATGACTTCTGCAAATAGGTAACTCTCAGCAAGGTGGCTGGATCTGGTACATCAGAATCTGCCATAAAGAATTCCTGGCAAAGCAATGGAAGTAGAACATGATTTAATTTTTCTCGAATGTAAACAGAAATATTGTTTTATCAAATAATTCACTTTTACAGTATTTCTCTCCATCCCCCCACCATCACCCTTGCAAAGCAGTTTAGGAAAGTATCCAAGGACTGCAGGTAGACAAAGGCACACAAACACGTAACTATTTCCTGTACCACCCAGCCTGTGAGCAAGATTTCTGAGTTCCTGGAAACTAGCTGGATTCTGAGGTTAGAAGATCATTTGCAAAATGGGCACAAGCTTATCTCGCATCAAAGCTAAACCAGAAACTGGAAGCATTTTCTTTGCCCTCAAGGAGCTTTCAATATTCTGCAGGAGTCAAGGCAAGAAGCCGGAGACAAACATGATCTCCCCAGGTGATATTCAGAGCTACCACCTACTAATACTTAATTAAGGCACAGATTTTGTCTTTTGTGCTAAAGACTGTCAGCAAAATAACAGGTGGGCTCTTTTTGAGAAAGTAGTTTGGATTTATTTATGTCAGTGTTTGGACAAGAGAAGCCTTGAGATTACCAAGACAAATATAAATCCACTGAAAGAGGCTGATGCGAGCTTGGGCCTTGGACTGGGATCCTTGACCCTTTTCCCCACATATCACAGCCTAGACATTACACAAGATTTACCTCAATACCATCTGTTCCTAACCTCTCCATGCCACCCCATCCCCAACACCACGTCTAACTTGGCCCGTACCACCCAGGGAGTGAAGAGAATGAAAGAGGAATTCTCACCCTCACTGTGAGCCACACAGCGGTTGTCAGCAAGCCATGCAGCCCTCACGGAGGTCGAAATGTAGAACTATCCATCTAGAGGATTATAAAACACACATAAACACTTACCACTGGGATGTCCTAACACCTGAATTTAGGGAGCCGATATTCCTTTGTGCTGGCAGTTGCATTTTTACAATAGGGTTTTAAATGGCTCCAATAGCAATTTTCTAAAATGCCACATAAAAGAGATATTGCTTCATGAATAAAAATCATCCCAGATTGACTCTGGACTAAAAAACATGGTTTTAATCTTGGTATCAAGTAGGTTATCTCTTGCTAAATTCTTATTGTTAAAGACTAAAATAAAAATGATGACATCCCCTGAAGCAAATGATAATTGAGCTAAACTAGGGGGAAAGCCACAATGGAACTGGGCAGCTTGGGGAGCCGGCCTGGCTCACTGTAATTAATTCTCCAAACCTGACCCCTTTGACCAAATAAATTTCCTCTTGCTTGCCTTTCTTCTGAGGGTATAATTCTTCACTGAGCTCGCCACGTCTTGTTGCTCCCACTACCATTCCTTTTCACAGGCTGTTGCCCCACCCCCCTGCCCCCCAGTACTGTCTGGGAACCTCAGTGTCAATTTAGTGGTGCAATAGACAGAAACATGAACTCTGGAATTCAAGCTCTGCTACTTTCTGGCAGCTGTGTCACCTTACACAACTCACCCTAAACATTCCAAGCCTCAGTTGCTCATCTGTTAAATGGGAACAATAAAGTCCAATTGAAAGGCACTGTGAGAATTAAGGGATGAAACCCAACCAGACAGTGTGGGCCACAGAGCAGCTGCTCAGTAAATGCTAGTTCTCTTCCTCCTACCATGCTCCCTTCCCAAGGTTCATCTCAAGTCTCACGTCCTGCTCACTCCAGTGCACACACCACTCTTTTCTTTAGTCTTAGAGCCTTTACAAGCTCAACTACATCATTCAGCCCTTCACCACAAGGACTGTACATGTCTTGTATACATCACCAGCTTCCCAACCAGATTTTCAGATCTGTGAGGGCAAGACCATATCTTGGGCTTCTTCTGAATTTTTGCAGAACTTTATCCAGGGCTAGACACCCAGCAGGAGCTCCAATGTACCTTGTGTTCTATGTGGAATCCCAGCTCCCTACCTGCAGACACACAAAAGCAGCAAAGACTCTGTGTGACCGCACAGGTAGGGCCAGTCCATACCTCTTCGGCATCTTTAGTTGGTTGTCTTCAAGCCCCTTATGGAGG
>PVKH010048872.1:0-10154 GCA_004027955.1 Chaetophractus vellerosus | reverse complement strand
TAGATGATTCCTATTCACCCTGGACCAAGCCAGAGACAAGACTCCCAAGCAGGAGACCCTGAAGAGGACACAGCAGGTGGCACACTGGTGCTCCACAGCTCTCATTGTGGGAGAACGGTGCTGAAGCTTCTTTGGAAATAGGCCAGAAGAACCCCCCTGCAGTTAGTACAGGCTGGAGACAGACCTTCACATGAAAACAAACTTCCCTGTTATCCCCATGGAGTCAGCTCCAGTCTAACGGGATTCACAGCCATCTTCAGGATGGCCCAGGTTTGTAGGAGCTGCTCCACCATAAGGAACAGCCTCTGCCCCTCACATACCTTAAATCTGAATCCCAAAGGCTCCCTACAATTTGGAGGGCCCAGGGAAGGTCTCTAGACTTAGCGCAGGACTTTCTAAGACTCTGGGAGATGTCCTGGGAGAGATGGTCCTCCCAATTTCCTCTTAGAGTAATTTTTTACTCAAAATTCTATTCCAAAAAAGTTAAATACCTGTATCAGGCATTGTGATCAGCTTGGAGGAGGTAGAAAGATAATTAAAAGGATCACATTCTATCACAGAAGACAGATAAAAACACAGATATTGCCATAGAGCAAGATAGGTGATCTATAGACACAAGTGTACACATAACAGAGATGTGTTGTGTTCAAAGTCCTGGGGAGCATGGTAGAGGAAGGCCATGATTTGCTATGCCTGGAAAGTTGGAGGTGGGAGTCAAGGAAAGTTTCACAAAGAAGGAGACGTTTGGACAGGTTCTTGAAGAATGAGAGGGAGTTTAGCAGGAAAAGGGTTAGAGCAAAGGGAAGAAAAAGAATAGTATACCAGCAGAGAGAATCTGCAACAGTATGAAGTCATAGAGGTGTATAGGATGTTGGAAAGTGTGGAGATATATGGGATGTTGGAAAGCTGAGTGCCTGGGTGTGCTAGATCTGAGATTTCTACCAGGAATTATCAAAAATGAACACAGCAATGACAAGAGCCAAGAAAATGCCACACTTTCCCATTTATTGAAAGTCCTTCTTGATATTTAGTTTTATTTCTCTTCCTTAAAGCTTGAGTCAAGGAAATGTTACAAAACATAAATGAGCAATCCTATTTTATGACAACCACCCTTCTATAACTCGCTTGATTTATAACCATAATGCATCTTTTCCAGCTGTCTGTCGATTCCCATGTCAGAATGGAGGTATCTGCCAACGCCCCAATGCTTGCTCCTGTCCAGATGGCTGGATGGGGCACCTCTGTGAAGAACGTAAGTCTATTCTCAATCTTGCATAGCATGTCCTCAAATCTAACTTTGAGTCCAGGTAATTTGCCTGGAAGCTTCCAACTCAGGGAAGTTGCTAGGAACTGGCTTTACTGGTGGCAGGAATCCATTTGCTTAAATCCTTGTAACAGACCAGATAGAATGTATAAGGCCGAGCTGCATATGCCAATAGGTTGCAGAAGATCTAGAATATTAGTGACTTTGAAAATACAGTTACCAAGATCCCCCCAAAACCATCAGCACATACTTTCTAGCACAAATTTACAAACATCTTCTTGGGAAGGAGCTTGTAATGAAAACTTTTCCAGCCTTTTCTTCTTTTAACTCAGGCCAACTATGTCCTATCCCACTCATGGCTGTAGTTGTTATTTGCATGACATTGTATTTTGCAGGTAGTATTTGCAACCCACCATTCACTCTTTTTCTTTAAGGATAGGTTTCTTTAAGAAAATGAGGAAAGTTGGCACTCCTATATCCTACACAGTGTTGCAGGGTTAATATGGAATTTTGATCCTCATAAAAATACATCTATATGTGTACTTCCAGGAAAATGTAAATAATTTTTTTTAAATTTCTGTACTGCACTTTGTTTCAATCTCTTAAATTACAAGGACCAAATGGTTTCATGTTTCACTAGGATTGGCATGTGCTAAGGAGAGTGAGGTCATTAATGGGATGCTAGATTTTATTTATTTTTATTTTTATTTTTATTTTTTTATTTTTTTTGAGGTACTGGTGCCGGAGATTGAACCTGGAACCTCATATGTGGAAAGCTGGCACTTAGCCACTGAGGCTCCCCTGAGTTGCTTTTTTCATTTGTTTGCTTGCTTTTTTTTTTTTTTTTTTTAATAGGAACCAGGAACCAAACCCGGGAACCAAACCCAGGACCTCCCATGTGGGAAGCAGGCTCTCGGCCACTTGAGCCACATCTGCTCCCTAAACCAGTTATTTCTAAAGGCCAAGCTTTTTATAAGAGATGCTAAAAATTTTTAAAGTAGGACCACTTCAGTTAATCCATAAAGGAAATTATATGACAAAATTAAATTTAGGCTCCTAACAACTCACCAAAGCAAGTATTCTCACAGTGATTTAGAAAAGAAATTTCATTTTCCCTTCCTTTTTCTCCCAATCATTCCTTCCCACGCTGGGCTCCCGGAGTTGACCTGCTGCAATACTCAGTGTCTAAAGACCCAGGGAGCATGTACCTTGGGATACCCCAACTACAGGCGTGGCTTAGCTGGCTTAGCTCACTGTGTGCCTGCCCATCTGCATTAGAACAGGGCTTCCCAAGTTCTACCAGACACAGCACTCGTCTAGACAATGTTGTTAAAATGCAATACGGGTTCAGTAGGTCTGGATTGGAGCCTGAGATTCTGTATTTCTAGCACTGATGCCAATACTGCTGGCTTGAGGACCACACTCTGAGTAGCAACAGTCTCATACTTTTTAAGCAGACTCTGCCTCTTTAGAGAGCTCAGTGATTTCCAGTAGGAGGAATAATTGTGAGGGAGTTGTCCCATCACTACTAAAATGTTGCCACATGAGCTACAGCCCATCTGACTCTCATTCCCCCATTTTGTTCAGGACAAGGGAAGAGCCCTGAGGCAGCCAAACCCCCTTAGAGCACTTGTGTCATTTGAAATGGAAATTTGAAACGATAATCAATGGAGAACAGTCTGCTTATTTTGTGAAGAGTTAAAGCCAAGCACTTAGCAGGCATCAACCAGAGAATGTCCTGAAGGAAAGAATGCATTTGGCATTTGAGAAATTACAGCTGACGTACTTTCCTGATTGTGTTTTCCCGACAATGCTGATTAATAAGCAGAATATATACAGGAAGATTCTCTAATGGGTCAAACAAGGCTTTATTCCAGCTGGAAAATGTTTTTTGAACACTTGAAAATTTCTGAGCATGTGTATTTTGATCAAATCCTTTTGAATCTATTTTTTTTTTTTAGCAATATGCATTCTTCCCTGCCTGAACGGTGGTCGCTGTATGGCCCCTTACCAGTGCGATTGCCCACCTGGCTGGACTGGGTCACGCTGTCACACAGGTAGGCATCCTTCTATGACTTACTTCCAAAGGACACTAATGGGCATGACTCAAACTCAATAATGACATGAAAGGGTTCCATAGTTCACAGAAATTACTCAAGGTTGTCCTTTGAATGGTGGTCTCAGTGTTGAACTTTATCCCTGCCTCTACGGCACCCTTTTGGGTCATGTACCAAAGAACATCTAACCCAGTGTGTCAGCCTCCTTCTTGGTATTTGCTCTAGTCTGTGGAACGTGGAGAAAACAGTATCTTGCATCCTACTCTCTCCCCCACTATCACCACCTAGTAGAGGACCTCTTCATCTCTGGATCACTGCCAGAGTCTACCAGTTGACTTTCCCATCTCCATTCCCAGGCTGATCATCATTAATGTACTACTTTTAACAAGTCTTTGCCCCATGGAAGGACATAAGGTAGTTGCCTATTGCCTTCATATCCAGCCCAGATTCTTCTGACTTCCAAGATGCTGCAGGGACTGGTTTTAGTACACCTGATAAGCCTTACTTCCCACTTCTACCAATCCCACATCATCCCCTACAGAGCTGGCTTCCTTAGTGCTCGCCAAGCAGTCCCTTCTCCTTCCCACCTACTAGCATTTGGCCATGGTCTCCCTCTTTCCTTTCCGTATTCAACTCTTACCTAACTTCCAAGGCCCTGCCTTAGTTTATCTCCAAACTTGTTCTATTCCACAGTAACCTATTTCCCAACCTTCCAACATTATAGATGCTGCACAATTAGTTAGAACCAAGCAGTTTAGTGCTCAATTGATCTGATTCATTTCTATTTCTTTTAGCTCCCTAACTAGATATAAGCTCCTGAATGACGCTGAGCCCTATAGTCTTCCATTTTTTAAAAATCCTGCAGCAGCTACCTCAGCACAGATTCTACTTACACCCCCCTAATCCCTAATCATACCAAAGTGTGTAAAGCCAAGCAGGAGCTCTTGGCCTTCAGAATATCTGTCTAGAAGCAGGGAAGGGATGCAGACTGGCCTGTAAATCGATAACTAGAATACATTAAGATACATGCTAATTGAGTGTTATAAAAAGGGCTGTGATGACAGCAAATATGTATAAATGAACCAAGGGTAGGGGTTCCGAAAAGGTTTCACAAGCATAGATCAGAAGAGCAAGAGGAGTTGTTCTCGTCAAAGGCAAGGAGGTATAAATTACCTAGATGTGTTCAGAGTAGAAAACTGAAGTGGGAGAGAAAATGTAGGGGTGTGGCTGGAGATGAAGCTGTAAAGATGCACAGAGCCAGATAAGAAAGCACATTGGGTGCCAAGCTCAAGACACCGGATTAGCTCTTGTGAGAAACAGAAACCACTGGAGGATTTTAAACAAGGAAATAAAGTGATCAGATTTGCTTTTATAAAAGTGATTTTGGCAGCAGCATGGAAAGGGCCTAAAGCAAGACTTACAGAGACCAGTTAGGATATTATTGAAGTAGAATTAGTAAGAGGTAACTAAGTCCGAAGAAATGATAGAAAGTAAGGATGGACTTGGGGGCGTGGAATCAATCCATGTTACAGATTTGATATGTGGAAGGTGGTACCATTTGCTGAGACAGAGGACACAGAAGGAGCAGCTTCAAGGATACAGACAAGGGGTAGAGTATGGACATGCTAAGTTTGGAACATACAAGGAAAAAGGTCTGACAGGCGGTTGGATGATTGTTTAGGTTCCCTGAAGATACATCTACATTAAAGAGAGAAACTTGAACATCACTGGGGGGAAAAAATCATGGGGGCAAAAATAAGACTGTGCAGAAGACACAGTGGCCTGGAATAGAACAGCAGGGGCCCTGACATCATAGCAAAGGGGGAAGATACTAAGCTTTTAGACAGGGAAATTAAAATAAGGACTCATAATTAAGCCAGGCACCTCTAAATCACACTCCTGAAAAGGAGTAATGTTTTCTTTCACCCACAAACAATAACTATGGAGGGTTGATTTCATTTATGCAGTTTTATTTTTGCTCATTTGAATCCTGCTTTGTATTATAATAACCTCTTTATAGTAAATTGAAAATAAGTGCCTTCTGCTGGCCTATTCTTGATTTTAACTCACCAGGAGAGCTCCTCAAGGTCAAAGGCTGGTGTTTCACTTCTTGTCCTGTCCTTTCCCACCCAGCACTTTCCCCATGTTTTATGAATGAGTGACTGAAGAAGTGACACTTATTTTGCATCTCACCAAAGAGGGGCTTTTCATCTGGGGAAGGGCCAACCTTTGCAGGCTGTGATGGGATTGAGAGTGGAGTGTTTCTCCATTTCTACCTTTCCCCCAACAGGCATTTGTTTTTCTTCCTGTAAGGAGTCTTTTTTTTTTTTTTTTTTTTTTTTGGTATGTTAAACTTGCTCTTGTTAGGTCTTCAATTTTCAGTGTCTTCATGGTTTTTTTTACCAAGTAGATGCCACACATTGAAGAGTTTGGTTATGAGACGGTAGATTTGTGAAAAAGAAATCTTCGCGTGTTCACTCAATTTCATCTGTGGCAAATTTTTCATCCTAATCCAGGCTCTGTAATTCCAACTAAAGCTGGTAAATGCCAGTAACTGTGTTTCCCAGCTGAACACAAAAGACTTCTGGATCATCTGTTATCTCAAGCAAGCCATATGCCTGACTTAGTATATTAAGAATGATATTTGACTTAATTGCTCAATCAGGCAGAGCTCAAAGCCAACTCCCTCAGTCTAATTGAGCATAGGAAAAATTTGCCAGTCAAAACAGTAAACAAACAAACAAACAAAAAAACATTAAAGAAGAGAGAAATCAGTGTGAATTTGGAGTGCTCAGCAAAGGTAAGTAGGTAGAAAATGTGAAAATTGACTAGCTAAGAAGGAGAGGTTATGCAATGACGTCAGTTCCAGGAGAATGTCAGAAACAGATCATGCAAACAATATATAAGGGCTAGAGCAAGAAGTAGAGGCGAATCTTACTCTATATACGTTCATGGGCATCGTCAAAATTGCTAAATACAAATAAAAGCATAAATTTTTCACCCCAGCCGTTTGCCAGTCTCCCTGCTTAAATGGTGGAAAATGTGTAAGACCAAACCGATGCCACTGCCTCTCAGCTTGGACGGGACCTGATTGCTCCAGGTAAGACGACGAAGTGTAACAGTTATCTATAAAATAAAGTCATTGAAATTCAAGTTAAGGTGTTCTGTGAGCCATAAGGTATCTCTAGTTTGAGTGTAAGCATTTGTATCCATAAATACCCATTTTGAGATATATTAAAGTGAAGAAATATTAGTTCAGGATTACTAAAAACACTATCTCAAAAATAGTCCTCTTGAACAGAAGATTGCATCCTTCATATGCAAGGAAAGAAACACTAAACTCAGTACATTTTATTGAAAATGATTCCATACATGTTCATTTGAGTCCTTGGTTAAAATATAAATAATATTAAAATGTTTAAGAAGCTTATTTTTTAAAAGTCAAATGTTTTCATTTCATATTTTTTAGTAAGTCATGTATATATGTACAATATTTCATTGGCTACAAGATCATTCCAGTAAAAATGTGTTCTGCTCATTGATTTCTCATTTCTGACCAGATAAATATAGCTTAGAAAGGATTAAGGGGAAAATGTTAAAAGCTTCAGAAAGTATCAGACATACTGTGTCATACGATGGATAAAATATTTTCAGTATTAAAACATTGCCCTAACAAATGTTGCAACAGTGAAATCTTTCAATATACATGGTTGCATTATTTCACTTAGATTTGCCCCATCTTTTAGGAATCATTAAAAACAAATGGGTATTTACAGATTCAGTTCAAAAAGGGGGAAACACGGTTACTTTCCCATCTCCTTATGTTTTGATTGGAATGTCAATCAGCTTTCAAAATCAACAAGCCTCTTAAAAAAAATTTTTTTTAAATGCCAATGAATTTCCTCTTATCTTCTCAAGTATATGTCATCTCTGCAGAGGGAAAAAATGTGTATAAGCTGAAACCAAAAGAGCAAATTTGGAATGGAAAAATATTTTAAAACTGCCAAGATAGAGATTCTGGTTTTACCTGAGTGCACGGTGGAAAGAATTTAAGAAAATGAAAGTCAAACTGGAAATGACTTCTAAAAAAATAAATAAGAAAAAGAGGGAGGGAGGGAGGGAGAGAAAGAAAAGGAATGAACATGACCCAGAAAGCAACAGGAAGTATTACATTCCTGTAATTTTATACACTATATTTCAACCCTCTCATTTTACAGATGAGAGTGTGCATGGTTCTCTGGCATCAAAATGCTCCCACACGAGCTCTTCCTTGACAGTGAGAGGGTAGTTATTAGCTTAAGTGGAAATACTGTATATTAATAAAGAAAACAGAATCTAGATTTTTGTGTGCAAAAGTTTGCTATAGGAATCCAAGAAAGAATTACGGCAAAATAAGCTGAAATATATACCCCACATTCAAGGAGGGCATCTAGCAACCAAGAGGACTCGTAGGCTTCCCCTCCTTACGTTGTAATAGTTTCTTCTAGGAGACCATAGTGATTAGGACTTTCTTGTTGCAACTAACTAGCTTAAGCAAAGAAAGGAATTCCTTATCAGAACACAGAGGCCCTGCACTGAAACCACAGACAGGGGAATTGCTGGGCCTCAGGAGAACCATAACTGGGGGTCTGAGAGCTGTCCAAAGCCTCCCACCTCACCTTCTCGCTCTACCATCTTGCAGAGTGTTTTTCTCTGCTACTCAGTTCACATGACACAACAGAAGTGCTTGCTGCTCCCACATTTTGCATAATATAGTACAGTATCCAGCAGGTAGTCTATTGTTCCAGTACTTTTTCTAACCCAGAAAAGATTTCTGATTGATCCAGATTGATTCAAAAGCCCACCCATGGATCAGTCACCTGTGGTCCCAGGTTAGGTTATGTTGTACTAACATAAAGTCTTCCATGGTAATTTTGTCAAACCATTGGATAAAGTAGAGGGGCGGGTGATTTCCGAGAAGATGGAGTATAATTCTCTGAAATGTGAGGGGAGAAATCTTTTCTGATATTTACAAACTATTTTTCTTCCTTGCCCACAAGACTGTGAGTACCTCAAAGATTATATCTCTAGCACCTAGTGTAAGCACGAAAGTAGATGCACAACAAATTCTTGTTGACAGATGGAGCAAATTCCTGGTATCAGTGACAGCTGGCAGTATCTATTAAATCCCTCAACCTGTAACCTTCTCTACTTACGCGTAAGACTGACCTTGTCTTGTTCCCAAGTAGTCTGAACCTTAAAGAAAGAAATTGTGTTTCCTCTGGTCTCTATGTGCATCTTCAGAAAATTGATCTTACACAAATGCCAGAAATTAAAACCACAGACTGTTAATGCTGAAAGAGACCTTCAGCTTCACCAGGTCCAAACTGGATTGTCAGACAGGAAACTAGTGACCGTGCCAAGGTGAAAACTCAGGTTCTCTCCCGATTCTCAGATCTTTTCATAAGGTACCGCCTGTTATCCATGCCCCTTAGTTCCCTCAAGGATTCACCCCCATCCTACAAACATCGCAGATATGCCAGAGGCCTGAGAATTACAATCCTGTTTTAATTAGCTCCAAACGAGCTATAAACTCTTTGGTTCAGTCTTTTCTCTTGAATCTATTTTTTTGTTGTGTTTTTTTCCCCCAGGAAAAGGAGGACTGGGTTTTAACCAATGTGCAACCAACTGGCTCTCCCAAAAGCAGGATCATCTCTTCCTGGTAGTACCTGGGCTTTCTGGAACTCACAGAAAGAAAGTCCAACATGGTGCTGGGTCTTGTTTAGTAAACTTGTTATTTTTTTTTAATTTTGTATTTCTTTGTGACATACTTTCTTACGTTTCCATTTTTAAAATATGCCTGTATTTTCTATATAAAAACTATATTAAATAGATGCTGCTCCACCCAAACAAAATGTACATACTCTGCTGGCTATTGTAAGTTCCTGGTACACATTTTATTCAGTTGCTTAAAATGATTTTTCAATTAAAATATATTTTGCTACTAAATAATATGTTGCTGAATAATGCCATTTTATGAGGTGGCCAGGGAATAATAAAGAGGATCGGTGACCGTTCAGCTATGCCACTGGCATACAACATATCATATGTAGTGCACCCAGAAATTACCAAAGGTGACCCCTTCATTCTAGATCCATCTTCTTTATAATATCTGTAACAAAAAAAGTTTCCTTTTGTTTAACTAGGGAATAACTGTTGGACCTAGTACCCTCCAACAAAATGCTATCCTGCAGCTGAAGGCAACCTGGCTAATTCCTTTTCCAACATTTGGAAAGTCCTAGGCATCAACTTGGGGGTGGGAGGGGGATAAAGTCCGTGGCTCACAAATTAAAGTGTTCCCCTTCCTTCTCACAAATTAGAAGTGCAAAAACTGGAAGATTAACAAAGAGCCCATCTCCGGACCGTGTCCCACAGCTCACTGTTTTGGAAGAAGGAAGGTGGAAGAGGAGACCTGGGGAAAGAGGGGGAAAGGCAAATGAGAAAGGTCCCCCAGAGCTCTGTTCCTGTTCCCACCTGCAAAAAAAGGCCTGAGGCTGCCCAAGGGAATGCTGAGCTGCCCCTCAGACCCCGCTGCTTTACCTGTCTCCATCACTCTGCTCCTACCAGGATAAAGACTTCCTCAGACTTATGGAAAATAGAGCAAAAAACTAGATTTAAAACTTACATACATGAAACAAACCGATTAACTCTTCTCCATCCTCCAGGAGTTCTGGTCTCACAGGAGCAGGGCACATTGTGGCACCGTGGAGAAAGCAGGAATGACATTTAGCCTAAGCGCTTCTGCTATAAATGAAGTAGAATTTTCCTCACCTACCACTCGGCTCTTAGTGGCG
>PVKH010048871.1:0-10163 GCA_004027955.1 Chaetophractus vellerosus | reverse complement strand
TTGGTGTCTTGGCATCTGGCTTACTAGATGTATTTATTCTGGGTGTAGTTTCTCTCTTTAGTTTAGGGCTTTCTTGGCTTTCTCTTAGCTGGTTGTGTAGGAGCTGAGGATGTAGTTGGTGCTGTAAGCTGTGGAGGCTCAAGCTGCCTACATTGCCCCAGGGACTGATGAAGATTCTCCCACTTTTCTCCTTTGCCAAGGATAGGAAAAGAGCCACAGCAGTGTGAAATAATCCAAGTCATGCAGTTACCCAGAGAAACTGATGAAGCTTCAAGCCTGTTCCTTCCCTGCCTGGGAGGGGATGGAGCTACAGATGTGGGCAGCAATCTATGCCGCGGGTCCAAAATGACTGCAGTTGCCCCAGTAAACTTCTGATTTACCTACAGTTTACCCGGAAAGTCTGGTGCAGGTATTGCCAGCTTCCTCCCTGCCACAGGTGGGGCTGCAGTTAGATCTGGTGGAAGAAGCAGGTCCCTACCGTCACTGTGGTTTTCAGTCCGCCCTGCTTCCCATCAAGCAGGGGGTGGGGGAACGGTGGGGGGCGGAGTCAAAATGGCAGCTACCAGCCGCTTTCTGACTTGAACAGGTTCAAACTTTAGCTGTTTCTTAGGATATTACTTTAGCAAGTCGAATTTACTTATTAGCTGAAGTCGGTGGCCATCCGTCTCTTCCTCCTATTTTTTGGGAAATGGAGCTTCCGACTCTAGCCACAGAATAGCTCCTGGGATGGCTTGCGCTGCCGGAGTAGAATCATCACCGGCCTCCGTGGTGTGGCCTGTAGTTTCCCAGAGAGCCTGGTGTGGGTCCCTCCAGGTTCCTCCCTGCTGGAGGTGGGGCTGGGGCTTAGGATAGAGCTGCAATCCGATCTGGATGGAAGGAAGCCGGTCCCTACCAACACTGTGATTTTCAGTCCTTCCCGCTTCCCCTCATGCCCGGGGCGGAATTAAAATGGCGGTTATCGGCCTCTTTCTGACTTGGACAGTTTCAAACTTTAGCTGTTCTTAGGATTATGCTTTAGTCCACCAAATTTACTAGTCAGTTGCTGAAGCTGGTGCCCAACTGTCTCATTCTCCCGGGTTTTGGGGAAATGGACCTTTCAATTCCAGCCACGGAACAGCTCCCAAGGCGGCTTGTGCTGCCAGTGGAGGATGAGCACCGGCCTCCGCGGCGTGGAGTCCTCTACTCACGAATCTTCTCTGCAGACGGGCAGTCTCCTCTTCCATTATTTCAAGGATGTTGCAGGATGCTCTTCTGGTCTCCTGGAGTGCCCAAATAGATGCTTTAGATAGCTCTGGGTCCCCTATATTTTTGATGTAACATTTATGTAATCTAAATCTTTAAAAATAAAAATATATGTTTAAAAAATCTCCTAGCAAAGAAAAGTCCAGGACCAGATGGTTTCACAAGTGAATTCTACCAAACATTTCTAGAATAATTAATACCAATCCTGTTTAAACTTCCAAAAAATTGAAGAGGAGGGAAAATTACCCAACACATTTTATGAAGCCAACATCACCCTACTACCAAAGCCAGATAAAGATCCTACAAGAAAACTACAGACCAATCTCTCTAATGAACATAGATGCAAAAATTTTCAACAAAATACTTACAAATCTAATCCAACAGCATATTAAAAAAATTATACACCACAACCAAGTGGGTTTTATTCCTGGTATGCAAGGGTAGTTCAACATAAAATCAATTAATATAATATACCACATTAACAAATCAAGGAAAAAAACTCATGATCATCTTGATTGATGCAGAAAAGTCATTTGACAAAAATCCAGCATCCTCTCTTGATAAAATCATTTTGAAAGAGAGGATTAGAAGGAAAGTTCCTCAACATGATAAAAAGCATATATGAAAAATCCATAGCCTACATTGCACTCAATGGGGAGAGGTTGAAAACTTTCCCTCTAAGATCAGGTACAAGACAAGTATGCCCACTGTCACCACTGTTATTCATCATTGTGCTAGAAGTTCTAGCTAGTGCAATTAGGCAAGAAAAAGAAATAAAAGTAACCCAAACTGGAAAAGAGGAAGTAAAACTCTCACTGTTTGCAGATGACATGATTCTATTAGGTTGGTGGAAGAGTAATTGTGGTTTTGGACTGTGAACTTTAAATCATTATAATTAGGCTCAAACACATCTTTATTAATCAAAATAGGAGCAATTACAATCTACACATTTTTGCCAATGAGAAATGTTTGTTTATTCCTATAGCATAAAAATCTGTGCTTTGGGATTAGACGAACTCTTGGAAAGCATTTTCTGCATCCTGCTGGTTGTGGAAGGGTTTTCCCTGCAAAAAGTTGTCAAGATGCTTGAAGAAGTGGTAGTCAGTTGGCGAGAGGTCAGATGAATATGGCGGATAAGGCAAAACTTCATAGCCCAATTCGTTCAACTTTTGAAGCGTTGGTTGTGTGACGTGAGGTTGCGGCATTGTCATGGAGAAGAATTGGGCCCTTTCTGTTGACCAATGATGGCTGCAGGCACTGCAGTTTTCGGTGCATCTCATCAATTTGCTGAGCATACTTCTCAGGATTCAGAAAGCTGTAGTGGATCAGACCAGCAGCAGACCACCAAACAGTGACCATGACCTTTTTTTGGTGCAAGTTCAGCTTTGGGAAGTGCTTTGGAGCTTCTTCTCAGTCCAACCAGTGAGCTGGTCATCACTGGTTGTTGTATAAAATCCACTTTTCTTCTCACGTCACAATCCGATCGAGAAATGGTTTGTTGTTGTTGTGTAGAATTAGAGAAGATGACACTTCAAAATGACAATTTTTAAAATTTTTGGTCAGTTCATGAGGCACGCACTTATTGAGCTTTTTCACCTTTCCAATTTGCTTCAAATGCCGAACAACTGTAGAATGGTCAACGCTGAGGTCTTCAGCAACTTCTCGTGTAGTTTCAATGACTGATCTCAGTTGGTTGTTGTCAACTTCCAATGGCCAGCCACCATGCCCATCATCTTCAAGGCTCTCATCTCCTTTGCAAAACTTCTTGAACCACCACTGCACTGTATGTTCGTTAGCAGTTCCTGGCTAAATGCACTGTTGATGTTGCGAGTTGTCTCCTCTGCTTTACGACCCATTTTGAACTCAAATAAGAAAAATCACTCGAATTTGCTTTTTGTCTAACATCATTTCCATAGTCTAAAATAAATATAAAATAAACAACAAGTAATAAGTCATTAGCAAAAAAACATTAAGTGAGAAATGCATATTAAAATGATGTATAACATAACCACATTGATTTAAGAATGTATTCCTATATCAAACGGCAAATTTCAACAATGTGAAACTGCAATTACTTTTGCACCAACCTAATATATTTAGAAAATTCTGAAATATATATGACAAAGCTATTAGAGCTAATAAAGGAGTTCAGCAAAGTGGCAGGATACAAGATCAACATGCAAAATTAGTAGTGTTTCTATACATTTGTAATGAGCAAGCTGAGGAGGAGATCAAGAAAAAAATTCTATTTACAATAGCAACAAAAAGTCTCAAATATTTAGGAATTAATTTAACCAGGAATGTAAAGGATCTCTACTTAGAAATACACAAAATACTGCTAAAAGAAATCAAAGAAGACCCAAACAAATGGAAGGACATTTTTTGTTCATGGATTGGAAGACCAAACATCATGACATCATGAAGATGTCAATTCTATCCAAACTGATTTATAGATTCAATGCAACCCCAATCAAAATTCCCAACAGCCTACTTTACAGAAATAGAAAAGCCTATTACTAAATTTGTTTGGAAGGGAAACTAGTCCTGAATAGCAAGAAACATCCTAAAAATAAAGAGCAAAGTTGGAGGCTCATGCTTCCAGAACTTTAAGTGTATTATAAAGCTACAGTAGTCAAAACAGCACAGGATTGGCATAAAGATAGATACATTAACCAATGGAATCAAATTGAGAGTTCAGAAATAGACCTGCACTTCTATGGTCAACTGACTTTTTATAAACTTACCAAGTCCACTTTACTGGGACAGAACAGCCTTCAACAAATGGTGCTGGGAGAACTGGATATCCATTACCAAAAGAATGAAAGTGGTCCCCTATCTCACTCCCTATACGAGAATCAATTCAAAATGGATCAAAGGCCTAAACATAAAAGTCAAGACCATAAAACTCCTAGAAGATAATGTAGGGAAACATCTTCAGGATCTTGTAGTATGTGGGGTCTCTCAAACCTTACACTCAAAGCCCAATCAACAAAAGAAAATAATGATAAATTGGACCTCTTAAAAATTAAACACTTCTGCAACTCAAAGGACTTTGTGAAGGGGGTGAAAAGGCAGCCTACTCAATGGGAGAAAATATTTGGAAATCACACATCTGACAGAGTCTAATATCCGTGATATATAAAGAAATCCTACAATTTAACAATACAAAGGCAACTGACCCCATTTAAAAATGGGCAAAAGACCTGAATAGATATTTTTCTAAAGAAGAGATACAATTGACAACAACAACAACAGAAAAAACATGAAAAGATGTTCAACATCTCTGGCTATTAGGGAAGCGCATATCAAAGGTACAGTAAGATATGATTTCACACCTACTAGAATGGTCACTATTTAAAAATAGACCTATAAGTATTGGAGGGGATGTGGAGAGATAGGAACGCTTATTCTGTAGAATGGTACAGCCACTGTCAAAGTCTGTTTGGCAGTTCCTAAGGAATTTAGATAAAGATTTGCCATGTGACCTGGCAATACCACTATGAGGTATATATCCAGAAGATCTGAGAGCAGGTACACGAATAGTCACCTGCACACCGATGTTCATAGCAGCACTATTCACAATTGCCAAAAGATGGAAACAACACAGGTGTCCAGCAACTGATTAATGGATAAACAAACTGCGGTATATACAGACCATGGGATATTATTCAGCTGTAAGAAGAAATGAAGTTGTGAAGCATGTGACAATATGGATGAATCTGGAAGACATTGTGTTGCATGAAGCAAGCCAGACACAAAAGGACAAATATTGTATGATTTCACTATTATGACCTAAATATAATGAGCAAATTCGTGGAGTTAATAGCTAGAATATAAGTCACCAGAGAATAGAATGTGGTTAGAACATGAAAAGCTGAGGTTTAATGTGTACAGCATGGATAAAAAGGTTGTTTGGAAATGAATAGAAATGGTGAAAGCACATCATAGGGTTTATAATTAGTAATGCTAACATATGGGTCTGATAATAGTTGAAAGGGAATGTCTAAGGATGTGTACATCACTAGAAGCTAAAATTGAAACATGGGACTGTATAGCATAGCAAGCCTTCTTGTGAAAAATGACTATGGTTAATAGTGATATGAAGAATTTTTTTCTCTGAAACAGAACAATGTACATTAACGTTAGAAGAAAACACCAGGGTGATATTTGGGCAAAAATACAACCAAAACAACTATGGACAGTAGTGTATACTAATATATTAATAACCTTCCATCAATCGTAAAAAAAAAAAGCATGCTAAGTGAAAGAATCTAGACAAAAAGTACTACATATTGTTTGACCCTATCTTTGCAAAATGTAAATACAAATAAATTACAGAGATGGAAATAAATTAGTAGTTATGTACGGCAGGGGAAGGACAGAGAGATTGAGAGGTGACTACTAAGGGGCAGGGTTTTTCTGTGTTCGTTTGGGTGTTTTTCGGTGTTGCTTTTTTCTTTTCTTTTTAGAGTAATGAAAATATTCTAATATTGATTGACGTGATGAATGCACAACTTTGTGATTATACCAAATGTCATTGATTATATACTTTAGATGAACTGTACAGTTTATGAATATGTTTCAATAAAATTGATTTTAAAAATAAAAATAAAACAAAAAAATAGAAATAGGAAAAAATAATTTTACTCTGAAATTCCAGGAAAAGTTCTGTAACATAAAATTGCCTAACCTCAAAGAAACAACCAATGTTACTTAGAAATATCTGAGAAATGAATGGACTTTAATAATTTGAATGGTCATCTAGAGAACTGAATGGTGGTCCCCTCAAAAGATATACCCACATACTAATCCCCAGAACCTATGACTATGGCCATATTTGGAAAAAGGGTCTTTGCAGTTGTAATTAAGTTAAGGATCTTAATATGAGATCACACAGGATTATCTGGGTGGAGCCGAAATCCAGTGACAAGTGTCCTTATATGAGAAACACAGGAGATATTTGACAGAAAAGGAGGATATAATGTGGCCATGGAGGCAGATTTTAGAGTGATGTGGCCACACTCTAAAATCTGGAAAGCTGAAAGCCACCAGAAGATAGAAGAGGCAAAAAATGGATTCTCCTCTAGAGCCTATAGTGAATGCAGCCCTGTCAGTGGCTTGATTTTGTTCTGGCCTTCAGAAATGTTAGAGAATAACTTTCTGTTTTAAGCCAACAAATTTGGGGTCATTTGTTACAGCAGCCACAGAAACTAATACTCCAGTTGGAAAAACTATTTCCTCATCTAAATTTCTTGCTACCACCTAAGTACAAAATTCAGTAAGTTAAATTTTATTCTTTATATTTCTCTCCTTATGCTTCTACCTGGAAGATGGTTTTCAGTTCAAAGTGTTATTTACATTATTAAAATGTGAGTTTTTATTACTGTCATTAGTTTTCTTTATGTCTTTGTCTGTTTTGCATGCTTTTTTTTTTACAATGTATGACCTAGCAGCAATCTAAATAAAGTACAAAGTAAGCACCTGAATGAGCATCCTGAACTCTGCTGAAGTTCTTAAAAAATACATGTATATATATATATATATATATATATATATATATATATATAAAAATACATGTATATTTAGTAGGGTGGGAGGTGGAAAGTGAAACACTTGTAAGTGAAAGAATATTAAGAGGAAATGATATCCTCGTTCATGGGTCATAGGGAAATGTTCGTGGATATGCTTTTAAAGAAGGCTGGCTCAAATTCCACTAGCAGGGCCATCCTACAAAGGACCTGATCAGTATTCAAAACTGCCAAGGTCCTCAAAAATAAGTAAAGTCTGAGAAACTGTCACAGCCAAGAGGAGTCTCCGGAAACATGAAGACTACCTGTAATGTGGTGTCCTGAAACAGAAAAAGTTTAGATATAAATTAAGGAAATCAGAATTAAAAAATGGACTTCAGTCAAGGATAATGTATCCACATTCATTCATTGTAACAAATGCACTACAGTAGAGTAAGATGTTAGTAATAGGGGAAGCTGGGTACTGGACATATTGGAACTGTACTGTCTCAATTTTCTGTAAATCTAAACCTATTCTAAAAATAAAGTCTATGAAAAAAACAGAACGCTGCCTCTAATACCATTCACACTGTAAATAAGAAACTAAAGTTGAAGGAAGGGAAACATTTACTACAAACCAGTAATGCTGAGGAAATTTTCTCAACTGTTTCCCTCAATGCTGGTGCATACTGCAAAGAATTATTTCATTTCTCTCTCTCTCTCCTACTTTGCGATGTTCTGAAAAAGCAGCAACACCAAGAAACATTTCCGGACTTGCAAAAAAAAAAAAAAGAAGAAGAAGAAGAAAAGCTGGTTCTGCTTCCAGCCTAGTTTCCAGGGCTAACCGGCGTGCCATCTGCTCGCAGCATAAAATGGTAACCATGGTTCACGTCTCACACCAGCGTCCGGGTGCTAGCAAGTTTGCCCCAACAAGTCCGGGCAACTTCGCTTTGGCGCAGGTTGCTGAGGCGGGCAGGGAGGGCGGGGTGTGTGGAGACAGCACCCGGATTGTGCGTATCGTTTTTCCAAACTCCATCTGCTGTACCCTCCCTAGGCTGTGCCCGCGGTCCCGGGACGCGGCAAAGTAAGGGTAGATGAGCGGGTCTTTTATGCATAACAAAAGAGCCCTCCTCTTCTTCCCCCCAGCCATCCCGCGCCGCCCCGCGCCGCCGACCGCCCCCACCTAGGCTTCCCGCGGCTGCTCGGGCCCGCGTCCTCGCCAGGAATTGGCTCGCAGGCCGGGAGGTTTCCAGGTACCCGGAAGGGGGAGGGGGTCGAGGCGGCAACAATTGGGCGGGTGAGGGCGAAACGCGCGACCGGGAGCGCCAAGACTCCAAGGGGCGGTGAGCCCGGACGGTGCCGCCGCGCGATTGGCCGGGGCCGCCCCGCGGGCCGCCGCTGATTGGCGGATTCTCAAATTCGGTCTCAAGGCGCCAGAGGAGGTGTTTTAGCGGGGACCGCGATCCTGGGCTGGAGTCGGGCTGGGCGGGTCGGAGCGCTGGCGCTACTTGGACGCCGCGGGGCCCTGCCAACGCAGGGCACTCGGAGCGGCGATCCGGACGCCTCGCTTTCCCCGTCCGATGTCGCCGCCCCAGCCGCCCTGCTGCTGATCGCCGCGCCCCTTTCCCGCGCGGGTGCGGGACCGTGGATGTCCCAGTGGAGGCAGGAAGCCTCCTTAGCAGAGCGGGAGTAAGTAGCGTGCAGTCCTTGCACTGGTGCGGAGCGGGAATTGGGGGTAAAGTGGGCGGGGGGGGGTTGTCCACGGGGAGGGGTCCCCCTCACTCTTGGCCTGCCAGCCTGCCACCCCTCCCCTCCCCCGACTCGCTGGGGATCGAGGTGTTTTTGCCGCAGGACCTGGCGCGCGGGGTCTGTCCTGGCTCCAGCTCTCCCTTCAGCCGGACAGCGAAGGGGACCTGCCCTGCCTCATGATTTGGGGGTTTCATTGGGAGAGTTTAACCTCGGGGTCTGCCTGGCGGCCTGGGAGGGGGCTGCGCTAAACGCTGAGTGGGTTTGGTCTAGCGATCAGGTTTCCTTCCCCCTGATTCAAACCCCCTCAAAGCCCGGATTCCTCCCAGTTCTTTGCGCCAAAATTAACTGACCTAGAAGACCCTATACTTTCTGACAGATTTGCCCAGCACCGTCCTTGACTTGCTTACTTTACTTTGCCCTGTTGCACTTCATGAAGAATTCCTAATTTTGTCGATGATGTTCTTCTCAGATTTTCAGTAATTACTAAGCACACTTTAGGCGTTTGTGTGTGTGCATGTGCGTTTTAGCGCGGGGTGTGGGGCGGGTGGGGGGGTGGCTACACTCTTGGAAATTCTAAGGACCAGGTTAGGGAGGGGAAGTTCATGTTCACGAACAAGTAATATTTTCATCAAATGAGAAAATATCTAATTGTAAAATCGTTTTCTAACATAATGTGCCTTACAGATGGACGTAAATTGTTTAACACTGAAAGACCTGATCAACCCCAGGCAGCCGAGACTAGAATTTGCAATTGAAGATGGGGAAAATGCACAAAAGGTAAGTGCATTTGAAGACCTTAAACTCTGCATATTTAGGATGGTGTGGTCTAATTCAATTAAGTTCTCTAATATGCTACGTGTATTTGTCTCATAAATGTAATAATTCATTTTGATGAATACTGTAGAAATATACTCTTAAAAATTGAGGCATCCAAACCATTCTTGTTGCATTTCTGTTCTCATTCATTGTGCAGTGGAAAGAGAGGCTAGGTTAGATGTAATGTTGGAACCAACTAATATGGATAAAAGATATACTGGATGTTGCAATCAAAAGTTTGTAATAGGTATCATTCTCAAGGATGGCTTAGCTAATGCTTTGTAGGAATGTGAATCTTCAGTTCCCAGGCAAAAAGACTCTTGTTACTATAAGTGCTGGATTATTAAAGTACTGTGAAATATAGTCTTCATACCAATGAACCAGCTCCTAAAGGCTGTTCCAGTCACCAAGAAAATGGCATATGCCTCACAGGAAGCTAAAGTACTCTTTGAATATTTTACAGTGCCACTCCTAGTTACCCTCTCTTTTTGCACAACTGGTGATTAATAGCTGATTGACCAGACTGTAATTGTGTTTTCAAGAATCATTATGAAGTAAACTTGCTGTAGGGATATCTACACTATCACCTTCACCTCATCAGCACAGTTGCACAAAACCAACCAAAAGGATGTAATAGCTTGTTAGTGGGTGAGGCTCTGAGCATTTTTAAGCAGAGGAAAATAGGTAAAACAAACCCAGTTTTAGAAACTTTGAATATAAATCTATGCAAAACAACTTCCTTGGGCACTGAATTTCTCTGGGCTCCTGATCTTAATTTTAGCCTTAGCATCAACAACGAAACTGCCTTATTGCAAAGCACCTGTTATATGGGCTTTTGAAGAATTCTTG
>PVKH010048870.1:0-10157 GCA_004027955.1 Chaetophractus vellerosus | reverse complement strand
CCTGTGAGAAAGAGAATGGTATGGGACAGGGAGACAGCAAGGAACGACAGCAAGACAGTAGGTCTGATCAAGCTGCAAACGTTTATTGAAAGGGTACAGAATGTATAACCTAACAGTAGGGAGAGTGGTTAGCAAAGGCCGGTGACAGTTCTGGATTGGTTCCTGTTGCTGCTAGGACAGGTGGCCAATGGGATAGCTAGAGCCTTTTGGCGTGCGCGGGCTTTTTTCGCGGGCTGCCCTGGCCCCCGTGAGGGAGGTCAATTTGCAGTTTAAGCTGTTGCTGTTTCAGCACCGGCGGCCATGTTGTCGCCAGCATGGCTATAGGCAAAAAGGGCGGAAGACTGCGGCAAGCGTCCCCAACATTTAAAAATAAATTTAGTTTTATTATATATCAAGTAAAATTGTTCCCAGTTCTGGGTGTTCGATATTCATCCAGTTACTAATGTAAAGATTGGTTTCATTCTTCATGCATGTTACATCTATCTATATATACTATAGATAGATATATAGATACCAAAAGTTTAAATACATACAGAAATTTAAGCATAGTAAGGATTATTTTAACACAAAATATTCCTTAGCCATCTTCTTATCATTGAGAATACTGTATTAATTTTAGTCTCTCTAGAACCATAAAAGAAAGGCAAGAAAATGGACAGTTAGCACTACTAGAAATGGCATTTCTTTATGGAAGCAACTATTGCATTCCTACTCTGAAAGGAAGCATTTGACAAGTTAATTTGTGTTTTATCTATTTTCTGCCATTCAAGTGCTTACACACTCTGAAGCAGCGTCCATCTTCCACTTTGGCAATGGCACAACCCACGCAGCTTCACATAATTTGGGTATTGTTGCTTTGTGTGAAACACATAGCAAAAAAGACATGGCCAAGTATTTCCCTGGGGTTTATTTGAGGTAGTTAATATCCTCTGATCTAGCGGTTCATGGCAGGGTCTAAAAGGGAAACAGCATAGGAAAGGAAATTTAATTGCCCACTATCTTTCACAGCCAATTAGTAAGAAAGCCAAGTGTGGAACTCTGGTTTTCTGACTCCCTGTGCAGTGATTTTTCTTTACTGTGCCCTTTCATTTCATGCAAAAAAAAAAAATCTATATAAAGATATTGTAGTAAAACCATAATTTTATCATCACTTGAAAGCGTAAAAGTTATGATAAATCTTGTGCTTTAGTGAGTGTGTCTAAACAAACTCTTAGTAAACTGTATGCTATGACTCTGAAAAAACAAGGTATCATCATAATTAAAATTGATATTTGTTGTAAGCAGACAATAGAACCTGAAAAATTCACAGAAACAGATTCTCTCCATGAAGGCATCCATGTTGATATCTTGACTTTAGCCAATGCAACTGATTTTGGTCTTTCCTTCTCTAGAATGGTAAGAGAATAAATCTGTGCTGTTTTAAGCCACTAAAATAAAATACAGCAAAAATAAATTGGCATCTGATATATGAAATACCTTATTAATATTACATATTATTAATTAGATAGAAAAAAGGGAAATTTATGGGGGAAAAGCCAGTGAACTGAGAATCAAGAAAACTTTTATTCTCGACTTTGTCACTAGCTATATATGCATTCTTGTTTTTCTCATGCAAAACAAGTGAATAAGAGACCATAATATCTAAGATATATTTTAGCTCTATGAACCTATGAATATTTATAGTTTATGGATAATAAGTTTAAACAAGTATAAGGAAGAAGTATTATTTAATTACACATTAGTAGAGATTTTCTTTTCAGAAAGAGAGCTACTTTGCCATTCTTCCAGAGCTGTGGTTTTCCAAATATGGTTCCTGACCCAACATCACCCCCATAATCTGAGAACTTGTTAGAAAAGTAAATTCTTGGGTCCCATACCAGACTTACTGAATCAGAAACTGAGTTTGGGACCCATCAAACTGTGCTTTAACACACCCTCTTGGAGAGGCCTATTCCAGCTCAAATATGAAAAATGCTCCTTCAGAATATTCATGCAAATCTAGAAAAAAAATTATAAAGAGGAAATGATAAAATTTGAGGTGAACTAATTATAGAAACATATGGCAGATATTCAGGAAATAGTGTTACATTTTTATAGAAAAAGCTGGTTAAAATGTACCTTCACAAAAAGATAAATAAAAAGAAAACAAAAAGGAAAAAAATGTACTTTCACAATATGGAGAAAGAGACAATTGAGTGCTAATACCTATTGTCTATTGTTTCTGAGAAAATGGTTAATCACTAGAGAAACCTTCCTGTTAATGGCAATGGCTGGTCCATTAGGTAGTTCAAAAGGGATTTGCATTATTGTCTTATTTGTCATTAAATAGGTAACAAATGTGGCCGAGAGAATGCTGAAAGACAAAGGCCTGGAGAGTTCAGATTTAAATGCACAAAGAGGATCCTTTTTCTTCCACCCTTTCAGGATCAACATAAATGTAGCAAGCAGTATTTTCAACATTTTCTTTTTGAAGAGAAGCAATGTTTTTCAGAGAAATCAGCGACTCAGTTTACAAAAACTAAACTTTGAGAAACTGCATAAATAAAGTTCAATTGATGAGTGGTAATGATGGTAAGGGAAGAATCATGTACCCTAGGGTAGATGGCTTTTAAGGTGGACAAAAAAGATGGAACTATAACTATCCCTCTTTAATCACCTTGTTTGGGTTAATTAGGAGCTCAAAAGAGAAAAGAACCTATAAATTGACATTGAAGCTCATTGTGTGTCATGATGCAGAAGCTTTAGGAAACTCATTTCACTGTATGTTTTCAGTTATTTGATGCTAATTATGGGGCATTTTAATAAAGCCTCAAGTGCAATAAAACTCTATGTGTGGTAATTCATAGACATCTGGAAATTTGGTTCATCTACCTGGTTATTGTAATACACAGAATGCTCTAGTAGAATAGCTGTAACAAGGCTTCTTTCTTTCTGAAAATATTGCATATTCTATCAGCATAATAGCAGAGGGAAGACACCAGTAAACAAAATGTGTTTATGCACTGAGAAGCAAAAACACACAAAAGATAATAAAATAAAGAAGAGATAACTTTTAAGAAAATGTAAGGAGATTTAAAAATTCTGGGAATGCATTGATATACCTTTCATGAAATATCGATTAGACCTGTGTATTACAAACCTTAATGTTATTAAAAGTCATATAACCTTAAAATCATTCAGAAAAATAAGTAAGAAAGGAGGAACTTTAGTAAAGAAACATTAAAAAGGAATATGTAAACTAGATGCATAATTTAGTCTTCAAAAATGTTCATAGAACTAATTTGTAGAAAGAACAGTTTCCTTTTAAGAAGTATACAGAAAAAGAAGGAAAGAAGTTGAAATTATTATGTAGAATTCTTTTACTGGTGCCAAAAGTCCTATCAAACTAGAATCCTTAAAATTAAACTCAACATCTCTCCTCACATAAATTACAAGTTATAAGTATATATTTGTTCACTGATGTTAAAGCAGCTCTGGATCAAATTTCTTAGGCACTATTTGAAGGTCGATTAGAAATCAGCACAATGGTTCATTCAATTGAGATCTCACATATTAATATTTGGATTGAGAGTAAAATATATCATCAATGATATTTTCTGACAGACCAAAATATTCTTATACTCTTTATATTTACTAAATACTATGTAAAAACTCATATTCAAATTCAGAGAAATAAAAAAAAAGAAATCATATTCATTATCACATTTGTCAGCCTTTCTACCTACCAAAACTATAGATACAGAGAGAAAGGAGATCAAGGAAGTCCTTTTTAAGTGTACTTTATCACTGCAATGGTCCTTACATTTAAACAACACAAAAAAATATCAAAGTAGCAGCTATAACATAAAAAACCCTTCTTTTGTTGAGGTTACTTCTGTTAATGCACGGTCCAGGGTGAGTCTCAAACCTCTTACTGGAGTACTTTATAGATGGGATGAATAAAGTGTGGGAGAGAGAGGATAGAGATAGAGATAGAGAGGATAGAGATAGAAATAGAGACAGAGATAGAGATAGAGATAGAGGGAGAGAGAGAGACAGAGGGAGAGAGAGATATAGAGGGAGAAAAAGAGAGAAAGAGAGAGCCTTGGAAGCAAGAAGCTGAAAGCAATGAAACCTGGAGGAGAAGGGAGATATCAGCAGACACTGTCATGTGCCTTGCCATGTGACAGAAGAATCCAGGATTGCCAGTAGCTGGTCTTGGGGGAGAAAGCATTGCCTTGATAATGCCTTGATTTGGATAATTTCATTGCTTCAAAATAATAAGCTTGTAAGCTAATAAATTCTCATTGTTTAAAGCCAATCCATTTCATGGTATATTCCTTTCAGCAGCCTAGCAAACTAACACAGTCTGTTTGGGTGCTCCAAATTTCTTTCCAATTTTTCTGTAGTTACCACATTTTCTATAATATGCATATATTAGTTTTATAAGAAAAACAAAGATATTAATTTATAATTTTTATTTCATAGATATAATCTTTTATAAAAGTCTTTAGTAGTTTTTAAAATATAAATAATTAAAGATTGCTATTTCACTGAATATTTGCATTTTCCTGCAATATAGCAATATATCTAAACCCTTTCTCATACATTGGGCATTCAAAAAGTATGAAAAAAGTAAATATGCAAACAATATCAGGTGTATTTTGTATAATACTAGATGCAACATAGTCTGGGGAATGAGAATGACAATAGCTGTGTAGGTGTTAGAATAGTTGACTTTGGCCCATGATAATTAAGGTAGCAACTACTGGCCTCCAAGCTCCAGAGAAGTCAGGGATAAATGTCAAGAATATCAAAGACAAAAACTGCACATTTTTCTTTTCAGAGCTAAGAAATTATAATAGCTTCGAATGGGGAGCTCTGCATATGAATGTATTTACAGGTTTAAAACCAGAATCCTTATCTCCTTGCATGGGTTATTTAATATATTCTTTGTTGTGGCAGGACCCATATGTTTTAAATTAAGAAAATGTTCTTGAAGTTGAGAGTCAAAAGCCTGGACTATAAACAAGTGGGTACTCAGGATCTTCAAGTTATTCTGTGGGCTAATTATTGCTGCTACTTGTGTTTTTTGTACAACCATGACTCAAGTTTGGTTTCTGGCATATACTAGCTTCTGACATCCCTTATTAGTTACTCGATAAAGGCAGCAGCATTATATTCATTTGTTCTATTGTGCATTTTCTTATTTTTAAAAAATACTTTCAGTTTCATAAATGGAAATAGAGCTAATATTGAAAGTGATATAATACAGAGAAACCCATTCAATCTTCAATTCAAAATAGAGTGAGGAGTTTCACATTCCTTTAGAAATCCTATCTGTTTCACAATAATACTTGAGCTCTAATTGTTCTTGCTGGTACCTTGGGAAGTTTATATTGTGAAAGAGTCAGAGCTGCTCGACAAGCCCAAGCCTCATGGACAGAGCTCAGCAGTGTCTGCTCAATTCATTGTAAGTCTGCTTCACGGATACATCGGAGACTCCTGTCCTTTCAAAAAACACCAAATAACCAGCATTCCTATGTAGAAAAGAACTGAACTACTTACATATTCATCAATACTGACACCCAGTTTAATGTTTTAAATGTTTAAAGTAAAAATAATAGGGCAACGGTGTGGTCAGCTAAGTGAAAAGAAAATACCTTAATATTCTATAGATTTCAAACCAAAATATATTTTTATATAGTAGATATAAAAGCATGGACACAGTGTAGGGGAACAATAAAAATAACAACAATCTATGGAGTCTGAGAATCCAGATAAATGTGTTGCAACAATTTATTAATACTTACAGTGTAAAATAATTTTTATAGCCTGGTAATAAAAACTCCATTTTTTCATTTTTGACAGAAAGCTTAGCTCTAACTTAATGACAAAGGAAAGTGAACAATGTTTGACCCAGAAGAAGCAAGAGTGTCTGGAAACACCATGGAGGCATAATGTAATAAATGGGAGATACACAGCTTGAAAGGAATAGGAGGAATCCTTAATTTACTTCTGCTAGTCAGAACACCAGAACCTAACAGATTGTTTTTTTTTTTCTTCCAGTCATGAACAATAAAGTGATCAACTTGGTGACCTGTTTAAGCACCTATATTTTGGGATTTAAAAAATAAATGAATATTGAATTATTTCCTTCACATATTCTATTTATTATTTGTAAATTGTGCTCTCCCAGGATGCCTTTTCATGCTCATGAATAGATATCATGTAGAAGTCTATGCTTAGTATTAAATTATATATTGTTGAATTGCATACCCTGTTCAAAGTCACAACAGACAGATTGCAAGTGATGTATATGAGAATATTTGGTTTTCTAAAATAACAATTATGATGATCTAGCCTTAAAACACTTTCAACCTTAGTTTAATATGCCAAATAAGCATTATGTTCAAATATTATTTTATACTGGTTCCTCAGTACCTTAGTTTGAACAAATGTCTTAAACAACAATGTTAGCACAAAGACATACCTTTGTGGGGTGGAGGAGGAAGGCTTGGCTTTTGCTGTTTCTTTTACTTACATGGAGGCAGAAATCCCGAGAGTTTTTCCTGAAGAGTAGCTAGTTTGGATTCTTGCAAAGTCAGTGTAGTAAGGTCACAAGGGAAGTCACTGAAGTAGAAATTGGAAAGATGATCAGGATATAGAAAGGCTGACATTTTAGCCCATTGAGACTTGTATAAACCTATAGGCCACACTGATTATTTGATAAAACTGTCTAGAAAGATCAATTTGCCAGTAGTGATAGCAGAAAATAGGTAAATAAAAAGTAAGAGGATGTACAAATAGCCCAGATCATGGTTGTTTTTTCTGGGTTAAAGTGTGAGGTTTAGGGCATCTATCTGAATATCTTTCCAGGACTATGAAAATCTCTCATGGCTAAAACCAATATTAAAATTTCATGCCTATGTCAAACTGTTCTATATTTGAATGCACATACATTTTCAAAGATTAAAAACATCCAATGAAAAGGAAGATTTTTGGAAAGATAATCAGGATTACACTGACCTAGAGGCCATGCTGGCAGAATTTCCATGTCTAGGCTTCTTCTGATTTAAGTTACCTTTCACAGGTAAGGATCTTGCAAATGGGGTTTCTATTTCTCTACAGGACAGCCTCTGTAAATTTCATGGGGACTCCAGCAAGTTAATCTCTGCTGTTGCTGTTTTGTAGGAGGCCTCTCAAGTACCAGATAGGTAATCTAGGATGATTCATTCTCCCTCAGCTCTCCCCAGTTCTGTTTGTGATGAATGTTTAGGAAATGCATTGGTGCTCTGCCCTGATGATAAAGTTTTTGGACTGGTTTTGCAAATCTTTTACTTTAACCAAGGAAATACCACAACACTCAAGTTCCAGAGAACATCACAGTCAAATTAGATTGTCTGGAGCTCAAAAGCAATTTTGCCAGTAAGATATAGGCTGACATAAACGAGGTGAAAGACAAATGAAGATATTCATGTTTTCTGCTTGTGATGTGTATTAACAGTTCTGATGCAGTGTTTTTTTTTTGTTTTTTGTTTTTTGTTTTTTGCACAGCTTTAAAAATGTGCTTTTTTATGGTTTTATTCTAAGTTAAGTTTGGGAGGGTATGAGACAAGTAAAAACAAAATATTTGAGTAATTGAGTATATTCAGACAAGACCAAGCAATGAATAAACAGGCAAAATACAGTCCGATCTATGAAGATGTGAAATAAATCTTTAAGGCTTTCCTTATAAATATTCATTTACACAGACTACACCAAATACTATGTATATTCATGCATCTGCATATCAGTCTGATGCCAAAAATCCACTAGTTAATCTCCATGAAACTAAAACTAGCTAATCTTCATAAAACACAAGCCATTAGATAAAACCTCTCTTTGAACTTGAAGGTTTGTTGATTAATTTTTAGGCAGCCATCCTTTAAGTGCCCACTAATACATGTGTTTGTGATTATGGGAATGCAATTAGTTATGTTTACACTTCCTTTCTTTTTTTCAAGGTTTGTTGTTTCTTAAACATTCATTAGTGACTGCTATGTGTTAGGATTGAATGACAAAGATAACTGAAACAGAAATGTACCCTGATGTTAAGGAGCTATTAACAAGAAGGGGCTCTGAAGCAAAAGCAAAATAGCAAAATGCAAAGTACAACTGAGAAAAAATGTTAGCCATAAAAAAAAAATACTAGAGTTTATAGAAAGGTAGATTGTTTATTGCAAGAGGAATTAAATAATCTAAACCTTTTAAATATTATTTGATCTTGATACTTCCTAATGATTTAAGCCCCATTAAAAGTGAGATCGATACAATTCTTTAAATGGGTGCTCTGTAAATATTTGTTGATATACCTCAACTGAAGTGACAGATTTTGGATTGTATCCCAATTTCAGCTAAGAAGGCCTTATGAGAGGATTGAGCATTTTACCTTTGTGTTTAAACCATTATGCAATCTTTCATCCCACTCTTCTTTATACAGAATTTCATTCCTTTGTTGCAAATAACTATTGTGATTCAAACAACAAAGTATAGGATTTATTGTATATTATGTAGTCTTATCTCAAAATTTATTCTTTTTGTTGATAAATTTTGTACTGTTGTTAAGATCTCATTTAAGATTAATATAAAATTTAATTTCAAAGATTACCTGTTGTTATATTTACTTTCTTCTGTAGACATCATATATTGCTCATTGATGGAAAGCTGCAAAGAAGCTATTTTATTTCTGGAGCTTGAAAATGAATCTCAATATATGGCATTAAAGAGAGTTTTATTTTTTAGCTATCATTTCACAATAGCTTGTTATTGTAATATACTTTACATGGGTAAGACTTCTGTTAAATGATTATTTAAAGCAGATGAGTGGTGCTTAATTTAAACTATTGACAACAAATTTATTGATTTTGAAAAAAAATAGGTCTAAAGTTAATGAATCATTATAGATGCAATGCAACTTCTTCTAAAGTTCAAATATCAGTTAATAAAAAAACCAAAGGGTATTCCATTCAGATAAAAGGAATAGTTTCATCTCTCAACATGTGTTTGTATAAAGGAATGAATGAAGGAGTAGATTGGACTTGTCTTCAACTCAGTTTCCATTACTTAATCTATGCTCATTATGTCAACTGATGTCCTGCATAGGTATATTCAGTTATACTTCCATATAATCATCACAATACAGAATAATCACAATACAGAAGAAATGGTCCCTATTTCAACATGTATTTTAAAGTATATATATATGTATATACTTATATAATTATAGTTCCAAAGCATAATTTTTTTCTCAAAAAAGTACTTCCATGTATAAAAATATAAATTTCTTCTTTTGTGATATTCCATCACAACTCATATGAAGTGATAGGGTTTTCACAACAAGATGAGATATGGGTTTATTCTCAAAAGGTATAGCAATGCATCATACAAAGACGAAAAGGATAAAGTTTCCCTCAATATAATTTCTCATTCCAGCAAAGCTATAAATAATTTTCAAAGGTTTGTACCTCAATTGCCCACTCAAGATACAACCTCAGAAAAGTGCTTTCATGCTGTTTTTCAGTCAGTCCCCATTGTCACCCCCACTTCCCTAAGCAATCACTGATTTGATTTCTATCAGCATGGATTAGTTTTGCTTCTTCTAAAACTTCATATAAATAGAACCATACATTATTTACTCCTTTGTGTCTGGCTTCTTTTGCTCAACTTTATGCTTTTAATGTCCATTTATGTAGTTGCATGTATCAGTCATTTGTTTCCTTTTATTACCCAATAGTATTCAATTATATGACAAAAATACAAATCATTTATTCATTCTCCTGTTACTGGATATTTGGGTTGCTTTTTCTGCTTTGGAGTATTATTGATAAAGTTTCTATGAACATTCTTGTGTGAACATTTTTTTAATTTCTCATGGGTACATAGTAAGAAGGCAATTGCTGGATCAGAGTTATATATTTATATTTATGAGAAACTGCCAAGGCATTTTCCTAAGTGGCATCTTGTTTTTATTTTAGTTTCCATTTTATTGACTACTAATGATATTAAGAACCTTTTCGGAGCCGGCTTGATAGCCCAGTGGATAGGGCACCGGCATACCACATGGGAGGCCCTGGGTTCGGTTCCCGGGGACCTCTCCTAGCGGGCAGACTGCCTTGAGAATGGCAAGCTGCCATGGG
>PVKH010048869.1:0-10159 GCA_004027955.1 Chaetophractus vellerosus | reverse complement strand
GGCGGCTCCGGCCCGCCCATGGCGGCTTCCATTCTCAAGGCGGTCTGCCCGCTAGGAGAGGTCCCCGGGAACCGAACCCAGGGCCTCCCATGTGGTTTCCCAGCGAGCTCTTTATCCATTGAGCTATCTAGCCGGGCCCGGGGATATGTTTTAAAAAAAAAAAAAAGGGAAGCAGCTGTGGCTCAATTGGTTGGGCTCCCATTTACCATATGGGAGGCCCCGGCTTCAATTCCCGGGGCCTCCTGGTAAAGGCAAGCTGGCCATGTGGCCCAGTGAGCTGATGGCCTGCATGGAGCGGTGCTGGTGCAGCAAGATGACCCAACAAAGGGATACAAGCAGACACAGAAAAAAACAAAAGCAAATGGACACAGCGAGCACAAGCAGCAAGGGGGTAATAAATAAATAAAATTATTTTTAAAATGTGCAAATGATATAAACGGACATTTAAAAATAAATAAAGTTCTATATTTTTAAAAAACATGAAAAGATGTCAACATCACTAGCTATTAGGGAAATGCAAATAAAAATTACAATGAGATAACATCTTAACACCTATTAGATTGGCTGCTATTAAAAAAATTTTTTTTTCAAGTGTTGGAGAGGATGTGGATGAATAGGAACACTCATCCACTCCTGGTGGGAATGTAGAATGGTACAACCACTATGAAGGACAGTTTAGCAGTTCCCCAGGAAACTAATTATAGAATCTTCATATGATCTGGCAATCCTACTGTTAGGAATATGCCCAGAATTGAAGGCAGGGACACAAACAGATATATGCACACCAATGTTCATCACGGCATTATTCACAGTAGCCAAAAGTTGGAAGCAACCCAAGTATCCAACAACAGATGAATGAATAAGCAAAATGTGGTATATACATATGATGGGATATTACTCAGCTATAAGAAGGAATGATGTATTGACACATATGACAAAATGGATGAACCTTGAAGACCTTATTTTAAGTGAAGTAAGCCAGTCACTAGAGGACATATATTGCATGGTCTTGCTGATATGAACTAAGGATATTGACCAGACTCAAAGAGGTAGAATCTAGAAGACAGGTTACTAGGAGATAGAATGGGAGTAGAGTAGTGAGTCGATGCTCAGTCTGGGCAGAAGCTATGATAAGGTGGATGGTGGCCGTTTGGGAATGGACAGGGGTGAAAGTGGTGCAGCAATATAAGGGGGTCCACAGTGCTGGAGTGGGAGTGGTAAGGGGGGAGGGTTGGGTAATCCCTGAACTCAAGGGAGGGCTGGATGAATGAACAGGTAAATGTGTGGCTTGGTGAATTTGGAGGAGGCCAGAGACTGTGAGAATAAAATAAGAGTGTTCTTGCAGGATCTGTGACAGGGGAGTGTCACTGGTGCAGGAAGTTGGTGGTAGGGGAATGCATGGGGAGGGGTTCACCTGGGGCATGCTGCTATGGAAAATAGATGTGTTTATGTTGTCATAGGGTGTTTTCTCAGTGGGTGGAGACCCACAAAAAAATACTAAACTCCCATCCTGGTGAGTCCTGCTGCTTTTTCAAATACAGTGGCTAAAATCTCTGGATTATATAGGCAGTGCCTAATAAAAGAAAAACCAATATACCAAGCCTTTGATATTAATGCTTCTACTTATGAACCTTATTCTTGTAAAAGTGTAACATAGTCTTTGGCAACTAATGCCTAAGAGGTACCTCATGAAAACCTCCTTGTTACTCAAATGTGGCCTCTCTACAAACCAAATTCAGCAAATGAGCTCACTACCGTCCCCCGATACGGGACATGACTCCCAGGGATGAGCCTCCCTGGCACTGTGGAATTACTACCAAGCATTGACCAAAAGGGGGAAACACTGAATTCAAAAAGAGTTTTTATAGCTAAGAGATTTCAGAGTGCCTGGGAGGTCCTCTCAGAGGTTATGCTTATGTACATCTCAGGCATATCTCACTAACTGCCACAGTAAACAAAACTTCAAACAGGGGTACTCCCAAGGGCTCTAGAAACGTCCGGACACTCTAGGCAAGGCACACAGCCTCATGAAATCAGCACCCCATCAGTGAGCCATATGTAAATCTATATAGCAGATTATATATAGTTTTATATATATAGCAGAATTAGACTCATTTATAATTTCCCTACTCATGATTATTTTACCCCTTTTATTTGAACCTATAATTAGTACTATACCTATTAAATAGATGTCCCAGAGACTTAAATCTTTGGTCTGTTCATATGCCAGCTGAGCCCTGAATCTCAGCAGAGTTGTGGCCAATACATACCCTCTAGTTCATCAGACTCGCCCAGGACAACCAACAAAATGATGATGGACAATGCCCATCCTAAAAACAGAGAGTGTCTGCAACTGCAAGCAAAACAGTTCCTTCCATCTGCCTCATAAGATCTAAGCCCTTCCCAATCCAAAGCAGAATGGGCAACATTATCCCAAAAGCCTCAAAATTGAGGAATGAACAAATATAAGGGGGGAATGCAACCACAGACTAAAGTATACTTATTAGTATTATAGTAATGGCAGAGCTTTCAACATTGACATAAAGATCATGGTTACCAGAGGTTCTGAGGGGAGAGGGAGGGAAGATGAGGTAGAACATAGGGCATTTTTAGAGCATTGGAACTATTCTGCATGATGTTTGCAATGACAGATACAGGCTATTATACATTTAGTCAAAACCTATAAAATTGTATGGTGCAAATTGTCAAACACAAAAAAGCTATAGACCTTGGCTAGTAGCAGTGCTTCAATATTGTTTCATCAATTGTAACAAACATACCATACTAATGTACGATGTTACTAATAGGGGGAAATTGGGGGTGGGGTTATATGGGAATCCCCTATATTTTCTATATAACTTTTCTGTAATCTAAATCTTCTCTAAAAATAAAGTGTTTTTAAAAAATTAAAGAGCACTCTTTAATGGCTCTAGCTAAAGACATCAGAACATTTTAATATGTTTAGCTAAGGACACCAAGAATTCTTTAAAAAAAAAATTGTATAAGGACTGTATTAGTCAGCCACAGGGGTGCCTTTTGAAATATACCAAAAATTGGTCAGTCTTTATAAAGAGTATTTATTTGGGGTAGAAGCTTACAGTTACCAGGCCACAAAGCATAAATTTCTTCTGTCACCAAAGTCCACGTGTTGGATCAAGACAGCTGCCAACGTCTCCAGTGTTCAGGCTTCTGGGTTCCTCTGTTCCTGGGGCTCCGTTTCTCTCCGGGCTTAGCTTCTGTTTCCTCCACAAGTTCAGCTGTAGACCATGAGGTGAATGGCTCACTTGTCTTCTCCTGGAGCGCTCCTTTCCAACATCAGAACTGCTTCTCAAATCTCTGCTTCTCTAATCTCTGTCTTTTGTCTTGCCTTTTATACTTGAGACCACACCCACCGAGGGGTGGGGCTCAATGTCCCATGGACGAGGCAGTTAACTCCCCAGTCATGCCCAGATGAACAGACCAGTTTACAAGCATGATTTAATTTATATTTTTGGAATTCATAATTAGATAAAACTCTCAAACCATTACAAGGACCTAATGCTAAGTTATTTCTAAATGTATCTAATCTTCAAATCATTATAGCCTGGTTATATTTACCATAGACTTAGTTAGACAACCCTAAAGAAAGTCTGCCTTTGAAGCTTAATATTTAACTCAGACTAAAGTTTATGTTTAAACAGAAAATTGTTTAATATGCTAAAGACATATGCCATAAATTATCACAATGGTTGGTGTTTGCTTTCTTTAATAGGGAGCATCAAGAAATATTGAATCAAATGAAGGAAACTGAGAGCCGTTCAATATGTGAAGATATAGAATGTGAACTAGAGCGTTTAGTCAAGAAAATGGAAATTAAAGAAGAACAAATTTCCAAATTGAAGAAGCATCAAGACAGTGTAAGGTTTTAGTAAAAGATTTTAATAAAAGATGATATTTCTGAATTCAGTGTTATATTTCTATATGACCTTCCAAATTTGAGGTATGTGTGGCTTAGTGAAAAGATTATAGACAGGAGTCACTTAGATCTGCTACAGAATAGAGCCATCTGTCTCATTGGAATAACATGGGGTTCATATATGACTCTTCAAGATAATATAAATTAAAAAAGGAGCAAGAAACTTAGTTATGTATTCAGAGATGCCTTTGGGAAAATTGTGAGGCTGCCTTTGCAGCCATCCCATTTACCCTTTTAGCATTTTTTCCATATCCTCCCCTCCTTTAGTGCCTTGATATGATGCCCCTTATGCCAGCAGGTCAATACTGCATGTAAACTTGGCTCCTCAAGCAGTAACTCAATTCTAAAACCATTATTCCCCCTTTCCCAAAATAATTGTGCTGTGTTCCATTCCCTAGGGACCTGCAATCAGCTAGCTTTAGTGTATTCACTAAAGGGTAGGGGTAGTGAGGGGGACTTTATATTCGTGTGTGAAGACTTATTAACTAAGAATGGCTTAACGGTTTTAATATTTTAACAGAAGAATCTATAGTCATTGAGTTGTTAACACTATTACATTGCCAGGGCAGAAGGCTGAGGGAGACTTTCTAGTAGCTAACCACCTATGGCTTTTTAATTAGCATTTATATAAGTTCTTGAAATATTAACTTCACAAATAAGCCTCCCCTTTTCTTATAGGAAAGTTAATAAAGATTACAGAATTTTACTGCCTGTATTTTTCTTATGACCAATACATAAATAAGAGACTCTCAGATATAGAGTTCTCAGTCTATGAGAACATCTTAAAGCAAATATTTTCACTTTACTAGATTTTAAGGCTACAGTAAGTAATTTCTTTTTATATAGAAGATTTGGGTGAAGATTATACAATTTTTACACTTTCTTGGAATTGCACAGGAGAAACTTGAAAGGAATACAAGAATAATATTTTTAAAACAGACATTCTACACATAGATTGCATTTTGTATTGTATACTAATAATTACGGTAGTATAAATTTTCAAGCATTTTATCATGATGAATTTAATATCTGTTCTAAAATCTTGCCTCTTAGGTAATAAGACACTAGATACTTACCCAAAATCATCAGCTCTACAAATTAGGTCTTTCCCAGAGGTCTAAGCAAAGTGATTAAGTAATGGGTTAATGTGTTAGACTTTGGGTAAATGGGTTTAATGAGTTGGTGGGTTTTGTTTTGTTTAATTCTATCTACCTAACTATTACTAGATGCTCCTCAAGGAGATAAGGTTATTCCCTGACTTTTTTTTTTTTAAACTGATATTCAATAATGCTTTAAGTTAGGAATACTTTTAAGTTAAATAAAATGTGTGTGTGTGAGTGTATAATTGACTCTATAAACTTGATGCTCATTCCTAGCACTGATCCTTTGCTGCGCTGTTAATCTCACCTGAAAGGTCCTCCTCTCTCCTCTCTGCTCTCCAGATTTTACCGATTTCATATGTTTCATGCAACTTTCCCGTTACCTTCTCCAGCCCACATTGGTTCTGTCCTACTTTGGCCTTCTCAGATACACATTTAGTCCTACTCAAAGCTATCCTGGTTTAAATTGTTCTCTAGTTATCATGTTTATGCTTTTCTTTCACTAACAAGGCCAGTGAACTTGAGAGCAGAGACGTTGTAATTCATTGTATTTCAACAGTGTTAGGCATATAATAAGTATTCAATAAATTGAACTATTTAGTTTCATGTAATCTTTAAGTCATCAATCCAGTCCATCTATTTGAGCATATATTTTTAGTATGTTATTAACTAAAATTTTAGATTTTTTTCTCTCCAGGTCCGTAAACTGCAGCACAAAGTTCAAAACTTAAGGATGAGTGAAGCTTCAGGTATTCGACGAGAAGATAGCAACCCTAAAAGATCAAAGAATATAAAAAATAGCCCCAGAAAATGTTTGCATGAGACTAACACTCTACAGAAAAACAGCAGCCTTCATCCAAAACAAGTGCATAATCTTCTAATGAAATTGAGAAAAGATGATATCATGTGGGAACAGTAATACAATAGCAGAACTGTCACCTTAAATGAACTATGTCAATGAGATCTTGAATTGTCCAAAGTGGTTTTAATTGAATATATCTTTATGAAAATTTGAATTATGTTTCTAGCCTTTATAAAATGTGAAGTTGTAACATTTTAAAATTAATGCCTAATAACCCGAGTCCCAAATAAATGATTGCTCTTTGTTTTACTTATTGATTTAAATGCCTAATCTCATCATGTCTTAGAAACATTGTTCACTTTGCTGATATCTTAAGCTAAGTCTAAGAAATTGTATTGGTTTGACAACATTGAAATGAGTTAAATTTAAGGTACAGTACCATTCCACTTTTTCTGTTGGTAGGCTTGTAACCTTAAGGATCAATGTAAAATGAGCAGGGTATGGAAAGGTCTTCTAACTTCCCCAGTGTTTCTTCCCTTCTTGTTTGAGAGCTATGAAGTGTTTTTTTTCCCCCTTTGGAAAGGGAAAAGTTCAATAGTTCTACAGATTTGTGAAAAGGCTGTTAACCCAAGTTTGTATATGATCATTACAAATAGAAACCCCTAATTACTTAATTTTTAGAAGACACAATATTATAACTCAACTGCAAAAGCTTTCATCTTCTATTCCCATTCTTTTTTTTTTCTTTTTTCCCCACCCCCTTGTTGTTTGCACTTGCTGTGTCTGTTCGTCTTCTTTGTTTCTTTAGGAGGCACCAGGAACCAAACCCAGAACCTCCGATATGGGAGGGAGGCACCTAATCACTTGAGCCACCTCCATTCCCTGCTTTGTTGTGTCTCTCATTGTGTTTTTCTTCTTGTGTATCTTGTTGCATCACCCTGTTGCATCAGCTTGCTGCTCCTGCACATCACGCCAGCTCATCCTCTTTAGGAGGCACCGGGAACCGAACCAGGGACCTCCCATGTGGTAGGTGGGAGCTCAATCACTTGAGCCACATCTGCTTCCCATTCTTTTTTAAAAATCTAGTTTTGTTAACACCCGTGATGTATTTTATCTTACTCCTTTGTAACTACAACTTTTACTGACTTATATTCTGTGCATTAAACATTCATCAGTATAAATTGAGAATGTGTTCATCCAGGGCCCATAAACTGACATTTTTAATAAGAAAGTATAGGAAGAGGAAATTGGACATTTAATTACCTCATCCAATAAGGAGTCAGGGAAATATGATACAATATGATACAATTTTACTTTTTTTTTTTTACTTTTAAAGTGATGTCAGAATAGATTTCTTTATGTATATATGCTTTATAGTAAATTCATATTTCACCTATCTTGCCAGAAGCCCATGGGAACTAGTACTATTCTTCTGATCTCTTTTGGTTTCTCACTCAATCCTCTGGGGCAACTAAACAACTGGAGTCATCAACTGAAGTAGAAATAGAGGACAGACTAGACAGGTATAATAGAAGGTAGTAACTCAGAGTATAAGATAGCAGTTTAAGAGATGGAGATTCCAAAGGGACAGAGTTGGAATGGTATATCTTTACAGAATCCTCTGAATCCATAGCTGGAGGAATGTCCAAACTATAGGTAGGAGAGAATTTTTAGGTCAGGATCCTAGAGAGCTAGGAAAAGGAAATTTTAAAAGTTAGCCTTTCTCTCTGTTCTCCTAGAAAATACCAAAATGTGTGTATAGGAAAATGGGGGTAATTGTGGACCTTCAAGAGAGGAGAAAAATTGCACCTCGTTCAATTATGAAAAGAGGTACTACTATGTCAGAAGACCTTTCCACACCTGGAAGTGGGAGGCCATTGAAAATGGTCAAATCCATTATTGGGATTGTACTTGAAAAGAATAACAGAGATAAGAGTTTCTCTCCCTCTGGTTTAATTAGTACATTGTCCTTCACATGTTTTCACTCTCCTTCCCCCTGTTAGTTCCTTCAAGCTCCAGAGATGTTATACAGAGTGCTTCATCTCAACTCAGTTTCATTACCTTACCTACTTTTCTACTTTGCCTCCCCAGTCAAGAATGTGAGTTCTAATTTAAACTTAGAAAAAATCTACCAGTACCATAATGCAGCTCCATCTTTCTGTGGCTTTGTTTTTCTTGCATTTAGAAAGGTGGATAAATATATTTAGTTTATCAGTAATGAAGTCATTACTTGTGAAAATTTATGGCTAAAACAAATTACCATTAAAAGTTTAAAGTCATTTAGGAATGCTTGAATATTTCAATTAAGAATTGAGAATTTTCTTGCAAAATCTGCGTGGTGTAGTAGGCAAAACAAAAAAACAAAAACAAAAAAAAACACAAGACTTCAGAGTTAGGAAATTTGGTTTCAAATATGACCCTGCCATTTAGTAGTTTGGAAAAATAAATAACTTTTTTGAACTTTGGCTCCTCATTTGTAAAGTGGGGCTAGTATGAATACCTACTTCACAGGATTGTTGTGAGGAGTAAATGAAATAACATGACAAACCACCCAGCAGAAGGGCTAAGTAAAAACTCAATAATAAGTTTTTTGAAACTGACAGGGGTAAAATATTATTGTAGAACCTCAGTTTGCTTGTGTTAAAGCCTGAAAGCAAAAGCCTAATGGAATTCATAAAAATAGGAACATTCTATTTGACTTGATTTTTTAATTATTTCTTTTTCTATGTGCCTGGAAGGAAATTGCTTTGGTTTGCTACCTAGCTCAGGTTTCTAGTGGGAGGTCATGGTGCAGACATTTAAACACACACAGCTCCTTGGTTTGAAATTTGTTTTGGTTGTTGGGATGACATTTATTACTGAGAGACAAAGAATGGTGTCTTGTTGCTCCATCACAGCTACTAAATTAAAAAGGTCTCTGCTCACAGACTGCCTGCTTGCCAGAGCCTTTGACTCCTCGGGGGGTGGAGCAAAAGATTTCCTTCCTGTACAGGGGCATTCCATGGTCAGTGTACAAGAGTTGCTGTAGCAACCCCGCAGCTGTGCTCTACATAGCTCTAGACGCTCAGTATGATTTCACTGATTTTGTTCACTTAATTGAAAAACAGATTTGTTGATTTGTTAACTAGAAATTGAAAAAATAAAAAGAAATTGGAACTTTCTAGCCAAGGAAGGTGATGAAACTGATGAAACCAAAAAGTTGCAGTGTTTGAAGCAGCAGGTATTGTAAATATTCTAATCCTGGAAATGGGAGTTGGAATCTTGAATTAGCTGTACTTGGGTGGGTCATTGACAGCTTAGCCATTTTTATTAGCTTGTAGCTAAAGATAAGAAAGTTAGAAATGCTCAGTTTTCAGCAATGTAAGATTAAAGAGAGGTACTTTATATAGTACTAGTTGAGATGATGTACTTGAAAATTATTTTTGAGATTTTTTTGGGTAAACTTCTTACTTTAAAAGTACATCTTCATGGCCAAAATGTACCAGCTGCTATTGGTATAGAGTAAATAGTGAAACTCCTAATGGGGTTTCCTGGAGCTCTATTCAACTGTAAATAAAGCTGTACCTACTGAGAACATTTAATTGTATGTGAAGTTTAGAGAAGTACAAGCTGACTCCCAGAGGTACAACAAGGCAAACCTCTGTAAGGCATAATAGCTCTGTGAGTTTAGAAGAAAGCTGTTACTGGTGCCATTGCACCTTTTAATTAAAGTGAAATGAGAATAAATAATTAAAAATAATACTGTCACCCACCTGAAAATACATTTACTTCTTGATAATTAACTAGACCTTTATCTTTTCTAAGTAACCTATACTTATTTCCATGCAACTTTCCTCTTTTAGTTCCTTGTGTGTGTGTGTGGTTATGTAAGGAGAATCAGCCATAACAAAATTATAACATTAAAGCTTTAAAATAATTGTCCAAACCGGAGTTTGTTTATTATAGCTATAAATTAATTGTTGGGTTTATGAATCTGGTGATTTCTTTTCCTGGTGGTTTTATTGGGAGAGTCTTCTTTATTGAAATAGATTAATTGGATTCCATTTGGTGTAAGATATTACTGATGTCATAGTCCATAGTTAGAATTATAAGTTAGCACCCCACCACTGAAGAAATTTTTTATTGTACATGTATGATCCATTGTGCACCTATGTGTTTAACGCTTTTAGTAGAAAATAATAGAGAAGAAAAAAATGATCTCTTGTTACTTTATGTTCTGAGGCAACTTTATGGCAATATAAGATTTGTTAATGACCATTTCAAGAGCCTAGTTTATGGGCCCGGCTAGATAGCTCAGTGGAT
>PVKH010048868.1:0-10159 GCA_004027955.1 Chaetophractus vellerosus | reverse complement strand
GATCTTGACATCTATGAAACTTGGTGAAATGAAAATCATTTAGATTTGTGAAATGAAAATCATTTAGATTTGTGTGTTTATTTTTAAAACTTTAATATTCCAAGTCATTGTTTATATTTCAGTGCATTTAAAAATATTTCACATGACATGCAATACATGTTTTGCATTATTAATAGTTAAAAGTTTAAAATGGAAAATAAAGTGAGTGCAGTTTAAAATGGAAAATAAAGCGAGTGCAGTTTCTTGGGCCTTCCCCTGAGAGAGTCTGGCTCAGGACCTATGGGGTGGCCTGGGAATTTGCATTACATAAGCACTCCTGGGGCTTTGACAAACTGCCTGTATTCTGAGTTTCTGCTCACAAAGACAGTATCTTACTTTTCTGCATATTCTCAGCTAATACAGAGTGTGAACATAGTAGGGCCTCAACAAACATGTGATGAATGAATGAATGAACAATCAAATGAGAAGACTATTGGTAATTTGGATCAGGGCGGGTAGTTGTCCTGTGCACTGTGGGATGTTTAGCAGCATCCTGCCCTCCACCTACTTGATGCCCTTAGCATCCTCCAGTTGAAAAACATGTTTCCAGACACTGCAAAATGTACCCTGGGGGGGCCAAATTGTACCTGGTGCAGAACCACTCTCCTAGATTGATGAGGGAAGACGCCCTGCACAGTATGTGGCACATAGTAGACACTGACTATACACTGACCCCTTGCTTACAACATTGCTTAAAGCACCTGTACCATTGTTTAATCCATTTTGGATGTTGAATGTAAAGGAATTATATCTGGATGAATTGGAGGAAGCTCACACGTGAGCCCTCCAACTGAAAGGGTTGGTTCAGTGGGCTTTCTTGTTAGGCTAGATAATTTTTTTCTCCTGCAGAATGGTTATCTGAGTATGGTCATAAAAAATTAATTTGATTTTAAGCATCCCCAGTGGACGTCTGGCCCTTAATTTAAAAAAATGTTATGTGTTATAATTTGTCAGTGTGATTCCCATTAAGTCAGTGGGGAGTCAGTGAATAAATCCATATACAAGATTTTGAAAAGGTAACCTCAGATGTGAGCCATTTGTTATATTCATGAGAATTATAATTGATTGCCTATATGTAGACATAGTCTCTCTCTTCCCTCCACTTTAAAAATTTAAAGTCACATACCCTTTGAAAAAGGAGCTCAAGTTATCAAGAAACCAAGCAGAGGTACAAATCAAAGAGGTTAGTGTACTCAACATCATTTTCACTTCATTCTCTATACATGTGGCAACGCCTACAGCTTCAAACAAACCCTCGCATTTCCCTGGGTCAGGGCAACTGAGGCCGTTATTTGTACTAGAAGTAGTTGACTATCTAGTCTCCCGTTGTCACAGAAAAAATGTACCCACATCGAAGCACACATGGGTATATGTCACTTCAGACTGAATTCTGTCTCTTACCTGGGATTCAAGACACAGTGAACAGGGACTGTTAGTGAGATAGGTAAGATGAAAGAAATACTCACTAGGGAATCTACCCTCAGGCCTGCCTCAATTCCACCACCGTCACCATGGCGGCTAGAACAAGAGCCACAGCAGTGGCGCCGTCCACAGCCACAATCACCACCCCCCCCCACCTCTGCTACAGGAGCTGCCACTAAAAACCCAGTCACAGTGCCCGCCATGGCTCCTGCACGCCGCAACAGCCACGATGATAACCGACAACCCCGCTGCAGCCCTCCTGCTCTTGCACCGCTTCTGGCAAATAGCTTTGCTGGGACCTGACTGTACTCCAGGGACCTCACAACTGTCCTGTGAGGTGCGCATTGTAATCCCCGTTTCTCAAGGCTGAGACGTCGAGCGTGACTAATGTGCTCGCTGACTGCAGATAATAAGGGTCCCGGGGGTTCGGTCGAGGCATGACCTCGGGTCTCCAGTTCAGTGGTGCCCTGCCGTTCAGTGCCTCCTACGTAGCTGGGGGACCCGGCAGGGGACTTCGCCTCCCTGGAACTCAGCACCTTGCTTATGGACTGCAGGGGAGGGCTTGCAAACGTACTAGCAGGTCCGCTCTGTTCCCTCTCAGGCTACCTGCCTGTTTTTTTTGTTTTTTTTTTGGTGAGTCTGGAGCAGGATGGTACCACATAGGGAGCTATAACTGCACGTTCAAATATATCCTCTGGGTTCCCATGGGGACGGCTGGCTGGAGCTGTGACTCGAGCTAACAGGTGATAATTGAATTTGTCCTCATCTGGCCAATAAGACAATGTGAAGATTAGGATCTCCAGCATTCACACCGAGGCTGGCCATGAAGTAGGACGTTTTTATTTAAACTTTGTCTTTCTTTGAGGATCAAGAACGGTGACTATGGAAACACTGTAAGGTAGACATCCTTCAAGAACATGTTCCCTCAAGAAAAAGGTTACCAGGAGAGAGGGAGTAAATCAGAAGAAAGAAAGAACAGGTCCAGACCTGTTTATAAATAACAGAATTGTGGACAACAATATTCCTAGTAGTGCTGTTTATAATAGCAAAAGATTGAATGCCATTCATATGCCCATTAGGAGGGAGCCGGTTAAATAGACAATGAAATCTCCCTGCCGTACGATGCTGTGCGGCCATTAGAAATGATGATGTGTATCTATATTTGACACAGAAAGATACTCCCTTTACAGTAACGAAAGGATAAATTGTTATATAGTATAATCCCATTAAAAAGATCCTAGACATTTCAAACTATACCTAAGGAAAAATTCAAAAATATAAATGATAGGTGCCTCTTGCGGTGGAGTTAAACTTGATTTTTATTTCTGTCTATATACATTTTAAAGAATATTCATAAAATAATAGAAAGCTCTTTCAATTTTGGGAGAGATCTAGATTTACGAAACTACAAGTATATTCTAGTGACATGGCCCTTCTTTGAAACAATTTTCCATCACATCTCAACTTTGCGAAGGGACTGTAGATTTAATTTACATTCTACAGAAGAAAATCAAGTCTCATTTCCTTTTTTAAAAACCACATCTCCTGTCTGATCAGCCATGTTATTTGTTAGCTTTGGTTCTGAACAACTGGAGGTTTCTCATTAAAGTCAAATTTTCCCAAGAAGGAGATGTTCTTATGCTGGAAGTACGAAATGACACCCCTTAAGTTCTGACAGCAACTCACGTGAACATTGCTAGAATCAGGGCTGAACTTCAAAAGAAACTACTTTGAAGGAAACAATGCATATTTGGATACAGATAAGGTATGAGATGAGAAAAGCACTTGATTTTTTAGCACATAAGTGAACATACCGAAAGATAGCCCCTTTTTTGGTATAAATTTTAAGTAATTTTAAAATTAAGTCCTTCTAGTCTCTACTCTTGTCTCTCAGACTCATTTTAGTTTGCTGATCTATTTTCATCCATCAGCTTTCTCTCTGAGAACACGGCATTCTGAACTTATATTTTCCTGGAGGCCTGGAGGCATTTTAATAGGATAAGTCGGCAAATAGGCTTAATTCATCCTGTCGGGCCTTCATTTATGCAAGGATGGTGAGGAGCTGCTGGCTCAGTCCTCTTCTGAAAATGATCATTTTGGAAAAATGCATTCCATCTGATTTTATTTGCTGAAGGAACAGTCCCATCCCCCCAACTATGCTTCTCTAAATGCTAGAACACCAGTTGGTGGTTTACAGTAGCTGTTCTCCAAAGCAATTTGATGGCTTTCAAACACCTTCTCAGTTTCCCCTACCCTTTCCTCATGAAAACCCTGGTGGTGTGATGGTAAGAAGGAAAAAAACATATGAGAGGATTAAAAACGAGCCCAAGGCTGATATCCAACCTAGGCCAAAAAGTAAATAAAGTAAGATGCCTCTCTGGTTCTTCTTAACTCTCCCTGCCTGTATTCTCTCTCCATTGTTCACTTAGTCTTAGGCTACCAAGACTCAATGATCAAGCAGTTTTCTTGGTCTGTCCCGACCACATTCTTCAAAACAATGTCCAGCGCTGGAGAGTTCACCCTCCCCACCTACCACCACAGAAGTGACTCGATCATTTTCTTATTCCTTGACCCCTATTCTGATGTTTAGCCATGCTGCCTGCATTATTCACATGCTTCCCTCGCCCAGATGCCTCCTGAGAACACCTCCCTTCTCAAAATGCTGAGATCTTCTTCTGCCCCTTACTCTTAGCTGCTGGCCTTGCTGTTTCCTTCTCTGAGAAAATGAAAACCTCCACAAACCCCCACCTCTACATCTACCCTTCTTTCAGCAGCTGTACCCATTTATCCTGCCTATCTTCTCACTATAGGTGAAACTGTCCCTGCTCCTTTCCAAAGGCAACTCTTTTCCTTGAGCACAAGAACTCTCTCCTGCTCAGAAACCCTGCTCCTGTGATTCAGCCTTCTCTCACCTACACCATCAATTCTTCTCTTTCTACTAGATAATTCCCAGCTGAGCACAAAACTCTGCAGTTTCTCTCACCTTAAGCAGTTTCCCTTGATCCTATTTCCCCCTCCAACTGGAGCTTCATTTTTTGGCTCTCCTTTACCAAACTACCTCGAAGAATTATCTGTGCCACTGGTCTCCACTTTCCCCCTGAACTTATTCAACCAATAAGCTTTCATCTAGACCACTCCCCTGAAATAATTCTTAGCAAGGCCACCAATTAATTCCTTGCTGTCAATTCTAATGCCTCCTCACTCATCTCCCTCTTTCCATCCTTGCCTATTATGTAGTCTAAACTCAGCAACCAGAAGTGAGTCCAATAATGTCATGCCTCTGTTCAAAACCCGTTCATGGGTCTTCCTTATACAACATCCTTAAAATTTTATATAAAGCCCTACATGAAATGACCCCTATTACCTCCTGTCATCCCCCTCCTACTCTTCCCGTCTCAGTCTTATGTTCTCTTTGCCTCTCCTTGAACGTGCCAGGCACACACACACCTACCTCAGGGCCTTTGCACTGGCTGTACTCTTTCTCTGGCACACTCAGCCATGTGCATGGCATACTTCCTAAAATCCTCCCGGTTTCTACTCAACCATGTCTCTCTCATCAAGGTCAATGCTGTCTACCTATTTACAAATGCACTTTATTGACATACCTGTCACTCTCTACCCCCCCCAAATTAGGCTTGGGGTTTCCCCATCTCTTTTATTGCCTTTTATCACACAGTATAATTTACTTATGTTTATTGCCTGTCTCCCCCACTAGAATGAAAGCTCTTTGAAGGAAGTGATTTTTGTTGGATTTGTATTCCAGTTTTTTAGAACATGTTTGTGGTGCATAGTATATGCTTAATAAATATATGCTGAATAAAGGGACCAGTGGTAAAATGACCAATAGTATCCTGTGGCATTGGGTCTAAAAGTGCTTATAAAAATGCAGATTCTTTGGCTCCACACATGACTACTTAATTATAATCTCTGGGGGTGGGCCCCTGAGAATCTAGCTGAATCTTATGCACAGAGATTCCTTTTAATGAAGCTTCTAAGAGGGATAAGGAGCCAGAGTTGCAGAATTCTGAACGGCTATTTGGTAGTAAACCAGGGAGAGGTAAGCCACGTGAATGGCTTGATGAGGCCAATGCTTCTGAAATGGGAAGCAATTTTACCTCCAGTGAACATTGACAATTTCTGGAGACATTCCTAGGTGTCAAAACTGGGGCTGGATGGGGTGCTACTGACATCTAGTGGGTAGAGACCAGGGATGTTGCTAAACATCCTATAATGCACAGGACAGTCCCCCTCCTCCCCCGCCCCCCCCAAAGAATTATCCAGACCCAAATGTCAATAGTGGTGAAACTGAGGAACTCTGGACTAGGCTAGTTTTATGTCATGGGCCCTTCACTTGGACAACTTCTGATCCCAAGCTTCAAACAAGAAGCTTAGCAAAGATTTAAGAAGACCAAAAAGTAGTAAGGCAAAGAGGACATTGTTTTGTGAGTAATTACCTTGAATTTTAGTCTCAGCCTGCTTTAATTGCATGACCTTGATTATGTCCGCGTTCATTCTATTTGGACTGCAAATGGGCTTTTTTGTTTATGCTGCTCAATATCCACTTCCCTTTCTCCTCATAACAGCATCTGCATTTTCCTTTGAGAACCACCTCAGCTCTTACTTCCCTCCCTGCGGTTGAGGTAGGGTTGACCCCTGGTTCTAAGGGTAGGCCTGTGAGCGCCGGCTGGCCAGTCAGAGCACTTAAAAGAGTCAACAAATTCTCTTAATTTGCTTAAGTCAGTTTGTGTGTACGTGTAAGTTTTTTAAACTTGCAACCAGCTAAGTCCTGCCTCACATTTCCCTTAATATGAATTAAGGAGGTGGGTTTGCCTTACAGCTAAAAATTCTTTGTTGCACTGCGGAGCCAATTTCTTACATCTCTGATAATAACCGATAACGATCATGTGCAAGTTGAGTCGCTGTGCCCAAAGAAGTGTGTATTGTGAATCAAGTTTGAGGATCATAGTGGGGACCAGAACACATCACAGAACCCTTCCCTTTGGGAATTTGAAAGAGGAGGGGCCATTTGCGAGAAATTAAAATTTTAGTGATGAGGCAAGGCAGCTCTGGTCTAGTGTAAGAAAAAAGGAAAGGGAAGAAATGCAACTGTAAACTAGTTTTTAATGTGTGCGGGCCACCTGGCTTTGCTGGTAAGGACTCACGTAATACGTATATTCCACCATGTACCCAGTATGGAAACAGGGTTTCTGGCTCCTAGGAGAAGACAGTTACAATTCAGAGCTATTAACAAAAATAATAGAGCTGGGACCCTGAGGAGCTTTGCTTGAAATGTCTACACATATTCCACCTAACCTAATTTAGGCGATGTCATGAGTCAGAACAGATCCCCATCAAGTCTGTCATGCTTGTCATAACATGGTATTTGAATAGAAGACATCCTCTCCCAAGAGAGATTCCTGCTAAGGAACTGTTTTATTTAATGGGGTTTGAAGATTTTTTTTTTTTTTTTTAAGTTTCAGGGCCAGTTTGTATGAAATTTACATAGGAAAAAAGCAATTGTTGGCCAAATTCCATTTAAAGGGAAACACGCTTTCCCCAGGCAAGGATTCAGGGGGTCAGTCTTTACAGCTGTAATTAGCTAATGGTGGCAATGGAGCATAACAGAGAAGGGAGGGGAACTTTGGTTTGAATTGGGAATTGCAAAGTACAGTTTTTAAAGAGCTACCATGTGTGGTTCTGAATTACTCCAAAATAGCCCTGTAACTAACTGTGCACTTTAATGTCTATACAACTCTGTACTTGCTGTTCTGCCACCTGAAACGCTCTCATACCCCACTCCCTTCTCTGATAGGTGTTAGCTGCTCTGGTATGAAGGACCTCTCACATAATCCTACCTCAAAATAAAAGTAATCATAAAATGGAGAACGGCTGTAGCTCAAGCAGTTGGGCACCCGCCTCCCACTTCAGAGGCCCCGGGTCTGGTTCTCGGTGCCTCCTAAAGAAGAGGAGACACCGCAACCAGCAGCGCCGCAACTGCAACCAGCGGGGAGCTCATGCAGTTGGGCACTTGCCTCCCACGTGGGAGGTCCTGGGTCCAGTTCTTGGTGCCTCCTAGAGAAAATGGAGCAGACAATGAGAGAGATGAGGGAGCCACCTGGGGGAGGGGGGGATAAATATATATATATACAATAAATCTTTTTAAAAAGTAGTCATAAAATGGGTATTTTATGAGTGTTCCTGTGCTGAAGGTGTCTGTCCAGTCCAGTCCTGAATGCCCCTTTCTCTGAGAGGGCCCTACTTGCTCCCCTCTCAATGACTGTAATTTATGGTGTCGGCCCTCGCCAAGGTGACTGAGCAGCGGTAGATAACTAGCTCAACTTTAGCCATTAGATTCTGCTAGAATTTGGAAATGGAACATAGTGATATTTTACTTGGTTTATGGTCATTGTTGGGTTATTTTTTCTTGAACTTGGGACATTTCAGGAGATATAGGCTGGTGGAGACCCCAGTTCTACACTTCTGTTTAGCTTGGAGGAAGGAGCAGCATTAGCTTTGAAGCCTTTGAAGAAGCCTTGGGAAAAGTAGCCATGGATCTAGAGAGAGGACCCAATGGACTCACCTTATATAATTCATAGAGAAGGCTATCTGTTCACAGGAAAGTAGAAATTGACTGCAATACAAAAAGGCTAGCTTGGATTGCCAATCATGTAACCAAATATTGCAAGTCCCTAAATATCTGTACTCATCTTGATGTCTTGGCCTGGTCATTATTTCAAGTGATTCATTTTCCCTATGGACTTGCTTTTCAAAATTTATTTAGCAGTTAAGTAGCAAGAAAAAGTTACATTTTTCACACCAGGAAAAATTTGTGAATGGAATGAAACTTCTCATTAGGGACTTTCCTTTTTAAATGCTATGCTGCTATATTTATCACAATACATGACAACAGAGCATTTGGACCTTGCACTTTATACTTCAGTAAGTTTTTTTTTTTTTTAACTTACCTACTATTATCTGTTTCATTTACCTCCCTGATTATAATAACTTCTCAAATGCTATTTTAGCAGAGTTGCTGGCCGAGCCTTCAGGAAAAAAACATGGTTGAGATGGAAAGGAGAGAAGTACCTGCCTTAATGTTTTATGTTTGATGGACAAGTAACAGTTGGAACCTTTGTAGCTGGATAAAATTCTGTCTTCCCTACATCCCACACTTAGTATCACAAGGAAGGAAGGCAGATTCTCCTTCCTATCAGAAACGGCTGGCTTAGCTCTAAATGGCTTCAGAAGGGCTGGGGCATTCTTTGGCTGCAGTAAAATGCCTTTGTAATCAGCACTGAGCTTGTGGCTGTGGTTAGGCATATGGAAGTCAGCAGTGGTGGCAGCTTGGCCTGCAGTACAGCCTGGTGCCGTGCCAATGGTATTTGAACGGAAGTTACAGACTGTCTGTTTGACTGGGAATGTGAATTCATGAACACAGGTAATTTTACCCAGAGTGGATTTCCAGAAATACTTGTGGAGGGTGCATTCACCAGGACCTTCTGTAAGGAGTAAGTGGTCCCTTATTTATACCAAAGGGAATTTATTGGCCTAAATCTCTGGGAAGTCAATGGACAAACTAGCTTCAGCAACAGCTGGATACAGGGGACCTGTTGTCATTAGAACTTAGTCTCCCTCCATCCCTAAGCTCTGCTTTCTTTCTGGCTTTTCGTTTCATTTGGGCTACTGTCCCGTGGTGGTCCCTGAGAGCTCCAGGCTTATACTACTCTTAGAGAAAGCAATCCCAGCAGAAGGAGACTTCCCCCCAAACTGTGTTCCTGAGGTCTAGTCACTCGTCTAGCTTGGGTAACATTTAATAAATCCATTGGCCAGAACTGAGGACGTGTCCTTTCTTGGACCTAGAGGTGTGTTTGTGTATGCGAGTGTGGGAGTGTTGTCAGCCCCACAGGAATCCAGACTGACAGTGGGAAAGAGGTGACTTCTCAAAGAAAAACCAGGGTGCTAATGCCAGAAGAACAGGGGCTAGATGGTGGGTTTACAAAATTAGTATTTGTAGATGTTCACCATGAGGGGAACTCTACAAGGCTCGGGCTTCATACTCGGGTACAGGGAGCTTTGCAATTATTCACATAGAGAATATATTCATATATTCTCATTCATACTCACAGGCTAGCTAAACCTGGCTCATTTAAGTCCAACCTGTTTTGAATTAACCTGGGAAGAAGGTAGATGGGAGGGAAGCTGACTTACCTTTAATGTTTACCACACACCTAGCACTCTCTTATATTTGATTCCATCCTCCTATGGTGTTCCTTCCATGGATGTTATTATTCCCGTTTTAAAATGCAGAATCCAGGAAAATAAAAATAAAGCAAAGCAGCAAAGAGCACTGTCCGTGGTCATACAGCTAGTGAGACTCAAGCTCTAGTCTTCATCCTAGCACATTATTTCATGTTTACAGAATTAAAAAAATAGTTGATAAGCCAGAGGTCTTGTGTTTGGTGGTGGTGATGGTGGAGGTCTCTCCCTGAGACTCAAATGTTTGGATATTTTCCTAGCTCTTGATATAATTTTTGTGGTTTGGTTGCTTATCTATCCTTGCGTCCTAGCTAGTCTTAGCTCAGGGTCATTTTTTCCCTTTCCCTCTTCTGTCTGCCTGCCATATCTCTCTGCCAAATCTTTACTTGCCACAATAGGAGTTTCGTTTGGAAAATGAGCTGGAAGTTTCCCTTCCTACCCC
>PVKH010048867.1:0-10164 GCA_004027955.1 Chaetophractus vellerosus | reverse complement strand
GGGAACCCTCTATGTTATCTTCACAACTTTTTGTTAAATCTAGTACTGTTATTAAATTTAAATAAAAATATTTGCATAGGTAAATAAGATAATTCTGGATTAGGGTAGCTGGTTTGAAGAGAGTAAATGGGGTGAAGAATAGCAAATAAGGGATTGGATAAAGGGCTCTATTTAGGATGAGATTTGTCAAAGACCAGCCTGGTTGCCATTCAAATAGAAAGCCCAAGAATAAAAAGTAGGAGAATCTGAGCAAGTAAAGATTCTTTCAGGCAAAGAGAAGAGAAAGTATAAAAGTCCTGATAAGGGAAAGCGCTTGGTGTCATTAAGGAACACAGAGACAACCAAGCTGCTTTAACCAGTGAGAAGAGAAAGGGAAATAAAGGTCAAGTTGGGAATCAGAGGTCAGCTTGTAAAATGTTTGAAGGCCATGATGTTCAGATTTTATTATAAGGAAAATTGGAAAGCATTGAGGAATTTTAAACATAAATGATTAACTACTTAATTTTTAGGTCACTGTGGCTGTTGTGTGGATAATGAATAAAAGGAAACAACAGTGGAAATTGGGAGTCCAGGTGGTTGGCTTTTGTCATAGTCCAGGCAAGAAATTATGATGGCTCGTATTAGGGTAGACCGGGAAACAGAGATTTGAAGTAAATTAGAGTATTTTCGATACAATGATGGATTTTTAAAAAAAATTATCAAGGCTTCTCATCTCCTATGGTGACACAAAGGAAACTTTTAAGTTTAAAATGTATTTCTGGGTCTTGGATTTTTTCACTTTGATGTTTAAGGCAGGGACTTTTGTCCCTTCATTCGGTAATGGAATGCCCAGATTTTTGATAGGCTCCTGGTTAGCTGTTTCTTTGGCTTCTTGTACTGCATCCCAGGGATGACAGAGAAACAATCGGGAAGCAGACAACTGTGGTGCTGCTCTTTCAGTTTGAACCTGCTGTAGGACACCTGGACCTTATTTCAGAAAATAATAACATCCTATTCTGGTTAAGTTACTATAGTTTGAGTCTCTGTTATATGAAGCCAAATCTAAATTCTAACCAATGAAATATGCAAAAATTGCCTTTCATTTTTTACTAGAGGCACAATATAAATGCTCTTGGATTCTGGGCATGAAACTATTCTTTCTTTATACATCTCTTTAGGTGCATTAAAAAGTTGAACTTTGCCCCAGTGTCCTAGCCAGACTATCAGATCTAATTGACAGACGAGGGTATATAAGATCTTAATTATACAAAGTCGAGTTGGCCAGCCTGATTGATGAGAAGGGCTGGAGTTGGGGGGATGGAGAGAACTGTAACTGTGAAGTTTGAAGAAAGGAAAAAAAAAAAAAAAACAGCCGTGAAAGATTTAAGTCTCAATAAACAGTTTTATATGCAATTTCCTCAAACATATTTTCATTTGCTATAAAACAGCAAACAGCTTGGGAGGGAGACGCCAGAAATATGCACAGAGAAAGCAAAGGAGTCTTAAATAAATACTGGCTTGAAGAAAAGAAATTGCTGCCCATATCAAAACATGCTTATCTTATGGTGCTTCAAAATGCAATAAATTTTTCCTGACAAACAGTTACTGGGTGTGAGGTTAAAGCAAATCCTTCTTTTTGTCCTAAGGAAGATATAATTTCAGACTTTTAAAGATAAATAGTTGTTTTGCTCAGAAATTCATCACTAACCACATAATTCTGGCTGGAATAGGCTACTTAGACTTTGTGATTATGCTGAAGGAAATTTCATTAATGCAATTGTGTAAAAGTTAAGAAATAAGTTTGAAGAAAAAGAGGTGTTAAAATGTATAAGTCTAATGTCATATTTATTACAAGAAAGTTTTTTTTAAAAAATCAAGGGGAAAAACTTCCTTTGAGACAAGGAATTAAAGTGAAATATGGCATGATATAGAATATATGAATAATCATGGTTTGTATTAGAGTTTCACTTTAATGCAAAAAAAACCCAAAGCATTTTAGGTTAATGAATCAGTTCTCACTGAAATCCGATGAAACAATAAATAATCTTGTGCTCATTCTATCATCTTCGACTTTAGTTGCTTAATAAGTGTTAAACTATAATAGAATAAGACTAGAATATATATGCATATATTATATTTTAAGGTAATGTGTTACTAGAGCACAGAGCCCAAGTGGATGCTGATTATATTTATAGAAATTAGAAAGAAAGCGGACATTCACGAAATAAACATTCATTGAGCACACTCTGTATAGCAGAATCTATTTAGGGCATTAGGGATATAGAAATGATTAAGATATTTCACAACTTCTTCTCTTGATGAGCTTATGGCCTAACAAAGCATATATAGAGGTAAATAATAAATTGTAATATGCTTGCTGTAATGAAGTTTACATTGTCAGATATTTTATTTATGTCTCATATTGTTCCAGAGAGGATTTAAGAAAAACAGAAAAAAAAAAAAGATAGCATGACTTGAGAAAGGAACAAAATGCAATTATGTTTATCACAAAATTTTAGTAATAAAAATAATCTGGCAACTTAACTGCCCAACAAAAGGAATCAGTTTAAGTAAATAAGAAAAAAACCTCCAGATATTAGAACACTCTGCATAGAAAATTTCAGTAATATTATAGTATTAGTTTCATATCACTGCTATAACAAATCACCGCAAATTCGGGAGCTTTAAACAACGCAAATTTATTACTTCGCGGTTCTGTCGGTCGAAACTCTTGAGAGCAGCCTGGCTTGGCTGGGTCTTCTGAATAGTGTCTCATTAGGCTGATACCAGTCTCATCAGGGTCGTTTTGCTTTCTCTGGGGATGAATTTGCTTCCAAGTTCATTCAGGTTGCTGGTTGAATTCAGTTCTTTATGGTTGTAGGACTGTGGTCCCCATTTCATAGCTGATTGTCAGCTGGGGGCCAGTATTTTATCCCAGAGGCTCATGCTTTCCATGTGAGCCCTTCCAACAAGGGTATGCCTAGTCCCTCCCACACTTCATACCCTTCTGCTATATCTATCTGACTCCCACTAGAGGGAGCTCTAGGCTTTAAAGGGCTCACATGATTAGATTGGGCCCACCTAGATAATCCAGGATAATCTCCCTATTCAACAGTCTGTAATCTTCATTAAATCTGCAAAATGCCTTTTCCATGTAATGTGACATAATCACCTGTTCCAGGGATTACAGCATGGAAATCTTTGGAGAGCTATGTTTTCATCCATGGTTAATTTTATAAAAGACAAAGAAATGTTGAACATTTGTTCCAGATTAAAGTAGGTTAAAAACATATAATGATTAAATTCAATATCTTACACTAGACTGCATTATGTACTGGAGGGGGGAAATGTATAAAGAACATTATTATATTAAATAAATTAGTATACAAATGATACATTAGATAAACGTATTGAATCAAAGTTAAATTTAATAAAGTTGACAGCCATACTGTAGTTATATAAGATAATATTCTTTTATCTAGGAAATATAGGGATAAAGGGCATAACATATGTAACTTATGAATAGTCCAGAAAAAATAAATATACAGAGGTATACAGATAGATGATAGGTAGGTAGATAGAAAAGGATAAAGTAAAAGAGGTAAAATGTTAAGAGGTAAATATAGGTAAAACATGTACATACTGTACATGTTTTATTTTTGCAACATTTAGGTTTGAAATTATTTCTAACAATAATTTTTAAAAATGAAGTTGAAAAGGACGTTTTCACAGACAAGAGTTGAAAGAATTTATCTCCAGCAAACACAAATTATAATAGATGCTCAAAGACTTTGTATAGACAAAAGAAAATCCTACCATATGAAATCTTGGGGGGCCGGCTCGATAGCCCAGTGGATAGGGCACCGGCATACCACATGGGAGGCCCCCGGTTCGGTTCCCGGGGACCTCTCCTAGCGGGCAGACCACCTTGGGAATGGCAAGCCGCCATGGGCGGGCCAGAGCCACCATGGGCAGGGCAAAAAGCTGCCACGGACAGGGTAAAAGCCGCCACGGGCAGGGCAGGTCGCCCGCGAATGGAGCGCAGCCAGCCACCCGCGAACTGAGAGCCGGCCGTGAATGGAAGCAGAAGCTGCTCACAAGCGGGGAAAGCCGCGCCTGCACAGTGACCAGTCTTGGTGCATCGCCACAGCGGGGGGGAAGGGGAGATATGTAAAAAAATAGATAAATCTTTAAAAAAAAAAAAAAAAGAAATCTTGGATGTGCAGGGAGGAATTTAACCAGAAGTGGTAATGCATGGATAAATATAAGAGATCTTTTATTTCAATTTTATATTATATTTACTTACAAATAATTTTCTTAATATTATTGACTGTAATAATAGATTGACTGCTCAATGCAAATTAATAATTTTTCTGGAGATTGTAACTTTTGTAGAAATAAATTATAAGATAAAAAGAGAACAAAGTGTAGGGAGTTTTTTAATGGAATTATATTGCTTTAAGGTTCTTACATTGTTTGTTAAATAGCATTTTATTTGAAGATAAGCAATAGTAACAAAGATTCAAATTGTAATCTATAAAGCAAACGTTATATTAATATCGCACAGAGCCACAGCTGAAAATACAGAAGATATAATAAAAACTAAAACTATGAAATTTGCCTAACAGAAAACAGTAAAGGAGAAACAGAAAGATAAACATGTTAGATAAATATAAAAGAATCTTTAATAGGAGAGGCTTATAACTATGTCAATAAATTACACTAAATAGAAATGAAATATCCCTCCATTTAAGAAGCAAAAATTATCTGATGGAGTAAAAACAGAAGATCCTCAGACTTTTCTTGTTTATCATAACCTAAACACTTGAAACTTACTGATCAATTACTTTGTTAAATGCCAAATGCATCTCAATCTAACTGGGTCTCATGATTGGACTAAGTTATGCATTTTTTGGTAAGAATAACACAGAAAGGATACTATGCCCTTCTCAGTGGATTCCATTAAGGAATTCATGATGATTTGCCTCATTCCTATTGCTGACTGGTTGGGGGACGGGACATAATTCCCATGTCTTTACCTATGTAGTTTACTAATTTTGGAGCTCTTCGTTCTGTTGCATATATAAAAATTTCTAGTATCACTTTTTTACTTCTTCCTGAAGGAATTCCTTTAACCTTTATTTTAGGGAAGATCTGCTGGTGACGAACACCTTCAGGTTTTATATGACTGAAAAAGTCTTTATTACCTCTTTATTTTAAAGATATTTTCTCTGGACACAGAATTCAAATTTTATATATACGTGAATGTAGCACTTGAAAAATATGCCCCCTGGGTTTACTCTTGCATTGTTTTTGACAAATAAATGAACTTTTAACATTCCTCTTTATGAAATGAGTCTTTCTTCTCTGTCTTCTTTTAAGATTTCTCTTTATCCCTCGTTTTGAGAAATTTGATGATGTGGTGCATAGTTTTCTTCGTGTTTCGTGTGGGAGGATTTTATCAGCAAATTTGGAAATTTGGCATCCATTATTACTGCAAATAATTTTCCGCCCCTATGCTCTATCAGGGACACCTGTTACATATATTTAAAATCAACTGAAGTCACAGCACTTCTCACAATTTGTTCTTTTATTTATTTATTTATTTTGCGTATTTTTATCTATCTGTTTCATTTTGGAAAGTTTTTTTTTATCACACTAATATAATCTTCTGCAGTGCCTAATCCAACATTAATCTGAACTAGTGTATTTTCTTCTTCATCCACTGTAATTCTTACCTTTAGTTTTTATATTTCATGTCTATTTAACATGTTCAATATTTTTCAACCTTTTTCAGTATATTGAATTTTAAATTATTAAAAATTTATGACATCTGTGTCATTTTTGGATGAATTTTGATTTTTTGTTTCTTTTTTATTGTATTTTTCCTGCTCCTTTTCATGCCTGGTGATTCCTTAGTTGATGACAGACACTGCATTTTACATTTTGCTGTGCTGAATATTTTATTATTCCTACAAATACTTTATTTTCTGTGATGCAGTTAAGGTATTTGTAAATAATTTGGTCAATTCAGGTCTTGCATTTGAGATATGTCATGTGGGACAAGGACAATCTTTAGTCTAGGGATAAATATCCCTAACTACTGAGGAAAGACCCTTCTTACGGTGCCTTAGTACTGTGCCTGATGACTTTCAAAGTATGTGGTTTTCCAGTCCGGGTAATGGAAAGAGGAACTATTCCTGGTCTTATATGAGTGCTGGGTACTCTTCCAATTACTATCTTGGGCATTTTTCTCTCTCACACGCACGTAAACACATTCTTTGAGCAGGACTCTACTGAATACTTAAAGAGGATCCTCTGCATATATCCCAAATCCTGTCTCTTTTCTTTCTCATACTTTTCTCAAACTGTAGCCACTTTGAACTTCCTGGACTCAGAACTATGGCTTTGACTCAGTGCGTATTTTTAGCTCTGCACAGACTCTCATTCCTTATGGCACTAAACTAGAGCAAGTATGAGGCTCACCTCATTGGTTTCCTGTTTCTCAGAGATCACTGCTCTCCATTGCCTGATGTTTACTATTATAAAATCCATTTTTAAATATATTTTGTCTGAAATTTTGGTTGTCTCAAGTGGAAATGTAGAGCCAGTCCTAGTTACCCCATCTTGCCCGGATGCAGAAGTCAGTGGGACTCTATTTTTCTGAAACTTGGAGATGACAAAACTAATCTACATGATATAAATTAGGACACTGCTACCCATGGGTAAAGACTGACTGAAAGAGACACAAACAAATAACGCGCATGGGTGGTTATTAATATTCATATATTACAATTGCAAAAATTTGTGGAAGTGAACACCTAAGATCTGTGCTTCTAATGTATGCCACAATATATATGCAATAAAACGCCTATATTTGATCTTACCTCTGAACTCCAAATAAAGAGAACCATCTAACATTTTTGTCTGGCGAAATAATCTTTCATTTCCATTTCTACTCCACCCTCCCAAATACCTCCTCCCTCCCTACCTAAACATAGCAGCATATGCCCAACACAAAACAAATCCTCCTTAATTTCTAGCAGAGATGTAAGCTCTTTACATATAGCTTAATACAGAATTAATGTATACATACATATATATATAATGAACCCTGTTCATTCATATTACTTAAACCCTCTTCCTGTTGTTTCTCTACTCTTTTTGGTATAATTGCTAAAGATGCTATCTTTTCATTGCAGTGCTTTTTTTACATACCTTTAACAGTTGCTGCCACAAACCTGGCATTTTTGAATACACTATTACCAACTTCCTGGTTTTTATGGGACAAATTTATTACCACATCAGTTATAATGGTTGTTGTGATTTTTAGTTTCAGGGCTATCCGCCCCTCAATTGGGTTTCATAGCTTGGCAGTTAGAGCTCCCTAATTTATTACCATGGAAGTTATGGTTTGCACACTTGTTATCAATCCATTATTTTCCCCCTTAAATATCTTACAACCTGTCACAATGATAAAAGGTCAGAGTAGGGTAGCTAGCCTCAGTTTTCTAGGGGATCCCTTGCTTGCTCTTGTGCATTTTAATAGGTGATATGAAATAAAGCCAATTATATACATAGGCTATAGATTTTATTTCTGCGGTGATAGTCTGCTAAGATCTGGACAGTATTTATATTTGGGTGCTAATAAGACAAAATGCATTCCCTCATTTAATATAATCATACTGAAATTATGACCCAAGTGTAGAGGCTCAAGCCAGTGCCTGCAGCAAGTTGGAAGGACACAGTCCTAGGTGACAACGAATCTGTGTTCTGGTTCCTCCGGCTTCTGTTGCTAATTCTCAACTGGAGCAAAATATAACTTGCTATGGAATTTTAAAAAATGAGGTGTTTTATATATATATAATTATCCACTGGTGTTAATTATGAGATACAAACTTCTTGTGCAGTTAGTCTTTATTATATCATTGAGGGATTAGTTGCCTCATCTTTAATATAAGGAATGCCTCGTGTTCATTAAGGCGAGGGACTGGATTGTCATGCAATATGTTTGAGGACTCCCAATGACACAGACACTATGTCAAGTGCTAATTATACAGATATGGCAGAGAAGTAGTCTGACGTACCTTCAAAAATGTGAATTTAATACAAATGGTGGGTTCTCAACCCCAAGATCAATCTTGGGAGAAATGCTAGAGAGAAAGAAAATCAAAAAAAGAATGTCACCAGCAACAGGAGTCACAGGAGAAGCAAAATTAACCTGAGAAACCATAGAGAGCTGCTTAAACTTGGGAGTTGGTGGAGTGGTGAGTGGTGGCCATAGCCTGCAAAAGAGCGAGAAAATTAATTGGAGAAAATTAGTTTGATTCCTGTTTTTTACTTTTCTCTCTGTTGCCTTTGGATTCCCAGTATCTGCCTTCTCAAAACTTCATACCTCTGAATGAGAGATCCACAAGGATGAGATAAGGGCAGTGGAAAAGGCTTGCTGGGTTAAAAAAAATTAGGGAAAATGGATGGCAGAGGTGTTGGCTATGCCTTGGCATTCACTCTTCCTCTCCTACCACTATAAACATCCAGAACTGTTGGATTACATTCTGGAGAGTCAGCATCCTTATATCTGTAATATTTTTTTTTATATTTTTATTTTTCATTTTGGATTTTATTTGTTATTATTTTATTATTTATATTTGTTTATTTTTTGGCTTTGTTTTGGGGGACGTTTTGGATCGCAGAAGGGTCACAAATGTGGCAAGGGAGGATCACTGGTGCAGGTTGTCAGTGATGGGGGGACGTGTGGAGAGGGGTGTACTTGGGGCATGCCTCTGTGGCATATGAATATGTTCAAGTGTTCATGGGGTAATGTCTCAGTGGGTGGAGACCCACACAGTAACCAAAAGAATATTACATTCCCATCCTAGGAAATCCTGCTACATTCTCTAATAGAATAACAAGGATTCCCTGAGAACATGGACAGCGCTTAGCAAAGGAGGACATAACAATAGGCCAGGCTCTTGATATTGATGATTGTACTCATGAACCTTGTTCTTGTGAGACTGAAACTTAGCCTAATACTACATACTGCCTAAGAGTTACCTCCTGAGAGCATCCTTGTTGCACAAATATTACCTCTTTCTAAACCAAACTCAGCAGATAAACGTGTTACCTTTCCCCCAGCATGGGACAAGATTTCCAGGGATGAGCCTTGCTGGCACCGAGAGATTATTATCAAGTGCCAACTAGTGATGCATTTGGAAAAAGACCTTGACCAAAAGAGGGAAATATTAAATACAAATGAGTTTTATGGCTAAGAGATTTCAAAGTGAGTAGGGAGGTAATTCCAGAGGTTAGGCTTATGCATGTCTCAGCAGGATCTCATTCATTGTCATGGTAAAGAATGTCTCAAGCAGGGGGAATTTTGAGGACTCTAGAGACACCTAGACACTATGGGCAGGGCAGACAATCTTAGGAATTCAGCAACCTGTCAGTGGGCCTTGTTTTGGAATATATGCTCCCCAAAGCAAAAGAGACTTACTGGTAATTTCCCTACACATTTATTTGAACCTATAATTAGCACTATAGTCTTTAAATATATGTCCCAGAGACTCAAGTCTTCAGTCTGTTCATATTCCAGTTGATCCCTGAATCTCAGCAGAGTTGCAACACCTGCTCTCCGGTTCACTGGACTCGCCCAGAACAACTAGCAAAAGGATGATGATGGACAACGCCAATCCCAATAAACAGAGAATACCTACAACTGCAAGGAAGACAGTCCCATCCATCTGCCCCACGGGATCTAAGCCCTCTCTCAACTGGAAGCAGAGTGGGCATCACAATCCCAAAATCATCAAGACTGAGGAATGAACAAACATAAGGGGGGAATGCAATATGGACTAAAGTAGAGTTATTTTCTAGCAATAGAAGAACTTGAAACATTGATATGAAGGCATTGGCCTCCAGAGTTTCTGAAGGGAGGGAGAGGGAAAATACATGGGGTATTTTTGGGACATTGAAATTGTCCTGTATGACATTGCAATGACAGATATAGGCCATTATACATTTTGTCAAAACCTATAAAATTGTGCAGTACAAAGTGTAAGCTGTAATGTGAACTATAGACCATGGTTAGTAGCAGTGCTTCAATATGTGTTCATCACAAATGTACTGCACTAATGAATGATGTTGTTAATGGGGCAAAGTGTGGGAGAGGGAAGGAGTAAGGTATAT
>PVKH010048866.1:0-10158 GCA_004027955.1 Chaetophractus vellerosus | reverse complement strand
TTGCTGTACAAGAAGTTCTCTCCTGAATCAACCTCTAACTAGTCCCCTAAAAGTTATTCAGGTTATACCTCGTCTGGTCTCAAGATTTCCAGTGATTTCCTATGCCCATGCCTTTGCTCAGGTGCTTTTATTCCCTAGGAATGTTCAGACTCCCATTTTTTTGGTAGTTGAATTCTAACCTCAACCTTTAAGAATAGGGAAAGATCATCTCATCTGAACGTAACCTCCCCTGGTCCCCTCAGCTAGAAGTTACGTTTCTCCTCTGGATGCCCAAGCATACTGGTCCCCTGTAGGATCGTTTAGCACACACTGTCACACATTGTTTTATACACACACACTTTCTCTTCCTTAAACTTGTGTCACTGTTTTGAGGACAGAGGTCCTATCTTCCAATTCATTGTTACTTCTTCCACGATGCCCAACATGCTCTTTTAAACCAAGTAGCTGTTTACGAAATGAAAGGATTTAAATTTATATCCAGTTTTGGAATAATATACTGAAAATGTGGTTCCTATTTATTCTTCACATTATGAATGAAAGCACGTGGTGTTGCTTAAGAATTAATTATGTAAGCTTCATGTTCTAAATAAACACTTGGAATTTTTTTCTTTTTTTTAATGAAATTTTATGTTATAAAGTTTTTTATACAGAAGCAGCGTTCGCTTGCATCATGCAATTCAACTAGATGAGTGTGGTCTGCCTCTCCCTGACCAAGGAGCTTTATTTAATAACTAAACTGTGAAAACTTCGCTCCACTTTAAAAAAGCAATGTATTTTTCTTTCTTTTGGACAAAGGGTTTTTATTAAAGAGAAAGTGTATGAATTTTATCTTTGTAGGTTGTTTCAAACCTACCACATGAGATGCAATGATTTGTTGTACATGGAGTCTCATTCCCATGGAGTCATGTGGGGGCTTTTATAACAGTAGTTTGCTGAGATACGGCTTTATTTCCATGTGGACATGAATCGCACTGATGTATATCTGAGGCTGGGTAGAACATGACAACATGGAATGGGCCAGAACTTCATGTGATAGCTGAAACATGTGGGAAGAAGTTATTGAGGTTCTCCTGTAATGCCACAGAACATGTCTGTAATCGCACCAGATAATCCTAATGCATAATTGTATTAGTCAGGGTTCTCTCAGGAACAGAATCAACAGGAGATATCTGTAAATAGTATGAGATTTTATAAGATTCTCTCATGTGACTGTGGGGATGCACAAGTCCAGGTTCCGCAGGCAGGATTCAAACCAGGGGCTCTGATGAAAGTCCAATGAAGGTCCTTGATGAGTTTCTGGGAGACGTTGGCTGTCTAGAGATGAGCTGGGAAATTCTCTCTGAATACTGAAATCACTTGCCCTTTTATGGCATTCAGCTGATTGGATAAAAGGCCACTCATTGCTGACGGCAGTCTCCCTGGTTGATCATAGATGTAATGAGCCATCAGTAAATGCATTGATGACTAAAGCCTATAAATGTTCTTATATTACAATTAGCCTAGTGCTTGCTTGACCAAACAACTGGGCACAATTACCTGGCCAAGTTGACACATTAGCCTAACCATCACAATGATTATAACAAGTAACCCCTGCAGGTATAGAAGATTAAGATGGTATAGATGTGTATACATCAACAATATTTTATTTTCAGGTGATTGCATAATAAACCCTAAAGAATATGTCCTACATTATCATTTCCAAGCATGCTAGCATACCTGAAGTTGGAGTTTTTCTCCTTATTCTACTAATCTTAGCAAATACAGTTGTAAAAATAAATTGCTAATACATTTTCTAGAATACTAAATTGTACATTATGTATATGCTTTCTACAAAAGTGGGCACCGAAACCTAGAGCTTTTTCAGTTTTCTTGGCAAAAAGCCCCTTAAAGATGTCACTATAATGGGGAGTTGCTATATGTTTAAGTGTTGCGTTATATGCTGGCTCCTTCTCAGGAAATAGATACACATCAATGTTATTCTCAAAGAGTAGATTTCTATAAGCAGACAAGAAAGAAATGTAAAAAGACATTATCTTTGTTTCTTTTTAATAGCAGATATTATTTATATGTAGGTTTCTTTTAGGAATAAAAGGTCCAGTATATTCTGTGGTGTACTCACCAAGTGTTTAGGAGCTCAATAAATAATACTCCTCTCTTTCCCACCCAAGATCAGAACCAACTGAAAGAGAGATGGAGTTTGACAAACCGAGATCAAGAAGTTACCTTTCTTGCCGAGGAAATGTAGAGGAATGGAGGAGGGACTTGAGTGTGCAGGCAAATGAGCTTCCTAATGTGTTGTCTCCAAAATAAACTTACCTGGTTACTGGTGGGGTGGAAAAACTCAGGCCTCACCTGCAGAGACCTGTCTATCACAAAGAATGCCCCTTTCTTGCTTGGGACCATTTTGGTGTTAGTACCGAATATCCTGAGTCCTGGGAAACCTTCAGTCCCTGGCAAACTGGGATAGTTGGCCACTCTAAATTGAAACCAAAGACATAAGACCAAAGAGTAAATTAGTTACCTGAAGGACAAAACTAATACAGTCCAGGTAAGTAGCAGGATCCCAGGCTAGACCCTAGACTAGCAGAAGGATGGCTGGCTCACTCACCACGTGACGTGGCCTAGTGGTAAAGACCATGGGCTCTGGGTCAGGTAGACCTGGATTTAGATCAGGGGTTCTTAACCTTCTTTGTTCCACGGACCCCTTTGCCAGTCAGGTGAAAACCCAGACCCCTTACTAAGTCCACACTATACTGTGTATTATTTAATAAATATATCATACCTGCACCAACACGTCCCCACAAGAATGTTTTCTTTGAGTTTCAATTCAAGCTCATGGATCCTTTGTTAAGAACCCCTGATTTAGAACCTCTGCTACTAGTAGCTGGATGAGGTTAGGCAAGGTTCTTAATCTTTCTCTCCATACCTCGGTTTCCTTACCTATAGAATAAGGTGGCAACTAATAATATAAGGTTGTAATGAAGATCAAATGAAAAAAAGCCAGATACAAGGATTAGCACAGTGACTGGATATATGGTTGGTTTACATGGTATTTAACTTTAAATCAGGGGATTTCCCATAAAAACCTGGCTTTCTGACTTTTCCGGCAAACCAGGAGTAACAGATGCTCCCTTTAGATGGGGCATTTGCCCTCCAGGAGACACAGTGCCCAGCTGATCCTCTCCACTTCATGGCCTTGGACCTCTGGGGACATTTGAGTTTCCATCCCATGTTGTAAGCCTGTGCTATTCAGAGTGTGAATCAATAAATAGCCCACCTCTCTGGTCGCTGGGCGCTGGTTAGAAATGTAGAGCCAGGCCCCACTCCAGACCTACTGGCATCAGAATCTACACTTTAATGAGAACCCCCTGTGTTATGTGCACACAATGCAGTTTGTAAAGCACTGTTCCAAACCACAGAACATTACTAATGAGAGTGAGCATCAGAATCACCGGAGGGGGGGGGGTTGCTAACTCATTTTTCACCTATGGCCAAGGCCCTGTCCAGACCACTGAAATCAGTGTCCCTGAAATAGGGCATTCAGGCATCAAATTAATGCTTGTGAAAGTAATTCACTGCATACTTGAGAAATACGGATTTCAGTTCAGATGAAATAAAGCTAATTATGTTATTCTGTTGGGGTACTCTTACAGAATGAATTCTACCAACTATTACTGTACAATCTGAACATACTTCATATTGAAATTCCATCCATCAATAATAGGTCTACTTGATTGTAATTTGCTCGATGAGGCCTGTTTGCAGGTGGATTGACTTTGCGAGGATTTTGCAGTGGTTTGAAGGGGGTATATGTTGGTATATATCATTGCTCATAGAACCTGAACAGTTTCGAAGACAACAGATTGTTTTTGAGAAAGTTTTCTTCACTTTAGTAGAGATCTAATTGGTTTGCAGTAGAGCAGGGAGAGTTTAGAGACAGTGACACTATTAGTTGGTTTGTTATTTTTTTGTCATTAAAAAAGTATTTTGAGGGACCGGCTGTATAGCCCAGTTGGTAGGGCGCCGGTTTACCACATGGGAGGCCTGGGGTTTGGTCCCCAGGCCTCTTCTGCTGGGCGGACCGCCTCAAGAAAGCAAGCCAACATGGGCGGGGCACGCTGCTGCAGGCAAAGGCAAGCCACTGCCCCCCTTGGGCAAAGGCAAGCCCCTGCCAGCAGGCGAGCTGCCGTACTGGTGAGCTGACTTGGCAGGTCGCCCCAGCAGGGGGAGACAGGCAGACACAGAAGAACACAGAGAAAAATGAACACAGCAAGAACAAGCAAAAAAGGGGGAGATGTATAATAAATAAAAAATAAATCTTTAAAAAAAAAGTATTTTGAAATATACCAGAGAGAAGAAAAATGAAGGGCAGCTAGGTACAACAGGGGAAGCATAGTGAGATTGAGAGGTGATGAATTTTGTTTGTTTATTATTATTATTATTATTATTGGAATAATGAAAGTACTCTGAGAATGATTGAAGTGATGAATGCAGAAATGTGTGATTACACCAAATACCACTGATTGTACACTTTGGATGGATTTATGTTTTATTAATATGTATCAATAAAATTGATTTTAAAAAGTATTTTGGCTTGTTTTTAGGGAAATCCTTAACACATCATTGCCTTTGAGGGATTTCTGTTTCTCTCAGTGTGTGCTGTCAGGCCTCCTGGTTATTATTTGTTGCATTACTTTTCCAGTGCTACTAACGGGGGTCTCAGATGCACTTAGTGTCATCTTCTTCCTCCAAAGTTTATTTGACCCAAAAATACACAACAGAAATTTCCAGTGTTAATTCCTTTTTTATATGAAACTTAAGAATGAAGGAAGTTTATATTTGATGAATTTATCCTTCTAAGTTAGTTTCAATTGATTTTCATCAATCCATTTCTTCTCGACGTAGACTTTCCATGTAAATATTTTCTGCTGACCATTTTCACCATCGACTTATACAATATTTTCTCGATCATTTTGTTTAGTAGTGTAAAATGAACAATGGCATGTGTGAGACTTTTCTTCTTTAACTTTAATGTACTTGTCAATTTATCAGTTATTGAGAACTTCTGGTTACAGTGTTTCCTTCAAATTAGGTAAAAGTAAACAACTGCTCTAGACCAGATAAATGGCACTTGAGACCTGCAGTCTCAGCCTCACCTCTGACCTAATTTTTAATTGATTTTAACAAGACGCCCTTGCCCCCTGCTAGGTGATTTGTGTGTATATTAAAGTGGGGTAAGTTCTGGACTAGATGGTTTACTTATCATCTCTGTTTTAGGATTGTAAAAAATACTAGCATATGTAGTGGTGGTGAAAATGTACAGAAAGTATCATCTTTCCCATCTGCTCAATCCTGCCTTTTTCTTCTTAAATTTCTTTGAATGAAGATATGACCTTCTCTGGATTCTTTTCTTTTTTTAAAAAAAACAATTTTATTGAAACATATTCACAAACTATACAATCCATCTGATGTATGGATTTTGGTAGAGTTATGCATTCATCACTGCAGTCAATATTAGAGCATTTTCATTACTTCAAAAAGAAACCCCCCCAACCCCCTAGCAGTCACCCCTCAGTCCCTCTGTCCTTCCCCTGCCATATATAACTGCTAATCTAATTCCATCTTTTAAAATTTATTTATCTGTACATTTTGTATAGATGGAATCAAACATTATGTAGTACTTTGTGTCTGGTTTCTTTCACTTAGCATTTTTCTTTTTTATTTTTATAATTGATGGAAAAATAATATATTACTATTCTCTATAGTCCATAGTTTGCTTTAGGTGTATTTTTGCCCATATACCACCCTATTAACATTTTGTAATATTAACATATATTTGTTCTGTTTCATGGAAAAACATTCTTATATTTGTATTATTAATCACACCCATTGTCCACAAGAGGGTTCATTATGCTATATAGTCCCATGTTCCAACCTTGGGTTTTCCTTCTAGTGACATACATGACCTTAAACTTTCCCTTTCCACAACTGTCATACCCATATATTAGCGCTGCTGTTTACAATCACTGTAATGTGCTACTTATCTCTCCAACCGCCCCTGTTGTCATTCCTTTGGTTAACTTTCCCCTTAGCCCTGAGGCCAAGCATGCCCTGGGGCTCCAGCTTGAGTTTTTTACTCTTTCATGGTTAATATTTTATTTGGAGACACACATAGTCAGCATATATATGGGGGACCATCTATATTTTGTATATGCTTGATTTTCAGATCTTTCTTCTTGGCATCTGCCTTGAGTCTACCTGGAATTTTATGCTTTATTTTTTGGGCAGGTATTCTTAATGCTGGCTGCACATTGGAATCACCTATAGAAATCTGAAAAATATTAATGCCTGGGTTCCATCCCAGATTAATTAAATCAATTTCTAGGGACTGGTCTAGACATGAGTATTCTTTTGAATCAGTTTCTGAGGATGGCGTCTGGGTGATTCTCTTGTGCCACCATGCTTTGAAGTGACTGCTCAGGGATCCATATTTTATTCATTCATCATTCATCTACCATCCATCCATCCATCCATCCATTTATCTATCCCATAAACATTTTGTGAGTTTCTGCCATGTTTTAGATGCTAGTACTAGGACAAGGTTTCTCAGCTTCAGCACTATTGAGATTTTGGGCTGGGTAACTCTTTGTTGGGGCTCCTGCCCTGTGCATTGTAGGATGTTTAGCAGCATCCCTAGCCTCTGTCCCTCTGTCCACTCGATGCTAGGAACACCCTCCTCACCAACTTATGACAACCAGAAATATTTCCAGACATAGTCAGATGTCAACTAAGCAGCAAAATTTCCCCCAGTTGAGAGCCGTTGTTCTAGGAGATAGGATGAATAAGACATAATCACTGATCCCAAGTATTTTATAGTTGCTTGATGAGGGCAGGCACTTAAACAGATTGAGCAAGTTGGACAAGTACAATAAGAGCTTTAGGACAAAGTGCACGGGAAGCACTCTGAGGGAACGATGAACACTGGGGAACGATGAACTCTGGGTGGCGTTTAAGTTGAACCTCCAAGGATGACTGGTCATTCACTGGTTGGGCAAGAAAGAGAACACTCCAGGTTGAAGGACTAGCACTTCTGAAGGCATAGAGATGTGTTCCCACCATCCCTTCTCTTATGCATAGGTTATTGTGGTCTACTTCTCAACCATCCCATCTTCCTCTACATCATATCTAATATTTCTTTTCCATGTGTTACTGAGATCATGGCATTTCTCACTGTATTCTCTGAAACTCCACACTATCTGCTCTTAATTATTAGATTGATTCTTTTATTAGGAAACAAACAAAAAAACCCAGCTTTATTGAGATATACCTTGCATGTTTGTATTAGTTTCCTATGGCTGTTGCAACAAATTGCCACTAACTGAGTGGCTTGAAACAACAGAAATTTATTCCCTCATCGTTCTGGAGGCCAGAAATCAAAATCAGGGTGCAATCTGGGCCGCACTCCCTCTAGAGGCTTTTGGGTAGAATTGCTTCCTTTCTCATTCCAGCTTCTCGTGGCTGTCACTCCTTGGGTTCCTTGGATTGTGGCCACATCACCCCAATCTCTGCCTCCATCTTCAAATTGTCTTCTTGTGTATGGGTCTCAGATCTCTCCCTGGCTGTCTAAGAGTAATTGTCATTGGATTTAGGGCCCACCTGGATAATTCAGGATGTTCGCCTCATCTCAAGATTTCTAATTACATCTGCAAAGACCCTTTTCCCAAATAGGGTAGTAATTGCAGATTCTGTAGATTAGGACATGAACATATATTTGTGAGAGTCACTATTCAGCAATACCATACAATTCACCCATTTAAAGTGGACAATTCAATGGTTTTTAGTGTATTTATGGAGTTGTGAAACCATCACTACAATTAATTTTAGAACATTTTCTTCATCCCAGAAAGAAACCTTGAACCCATTACTAATCACTTACCATTTTCCCCCAACCTTCCAGCCCTAAGTAACCACTAATCTACTTTCTGTCTCTATGGATTTGTCTATTCTTGGCATTTTGTATGAATGGACTCATGTAATATGTGGCCTTTTGTGACTGGTTTCTTATACACAACATAATGTTCCCAAGGTCCATCTATGTTGTAGCATATATCTGTAAAATATTATTAGTAAATATTTCATTAAACAATATTTAATATTATTACTTATGACTGAATAACATCCATTGTATGAATATACCATATTTTAGTTATTGATTCATCAGTTGATGGACATTTAGGTTTCCACTTTTTGGCTATTATGAATAATGCTACTATGAACACTTGTGTACACATTTTTGTGAGTACATGTTTTTATTTCTCTTAGGTAGATACTGAGGTGTGGGATTGCTGGGTCTATGGTAACCTTTTGAGAAACTGGCAGACTGTTTTTCAAAGAGGTTGCATCATTTTACATTCCCATCATCAGTGTATGAAGGTTCCAGTTCCTTCTGATTCTCTCTTATTGTCTTCTTTTATTTGGTTCTGTTGTCAGCTCTCCTGTTTTCTGATAACCTTCTCACTAAGGTTAGAAAGATATTTCCATTCCATTTCTATTAGTGTCACTCTTTTTTTCTCACATTGAAGAAACGGAAGGCAATCAGTTCTTATCTACACCATTTATAACATTTACTTTTGGTTTCACCCTACTTCCCAGAAAATTAGTACAAAGGAAAAAAAATTAATTTTGACATCTATCTCTAAATCCATAATTATTTTAACTCTCAAAATCCAAAAAATTCTCCCTTAGCTGTAAGTTCAATGAGAGCAGGCACCTTATCATTTGCTTTTTCTTAGAAACTTTGTTTGCAGCTTGTAGTGACTGTTCAATACATATTAAATGAGAATGTGATTATTGTCTCATGTGTAAAATGATTTACTGGTTTATGAGCAAAATTATTTTTATTAATTATGCACACATTTCTGATTGTCTAATCATTTTGCTTATTGTTTTTATGTGCAGATGAACAGGAGACTGAAGATATGACAGAAGAATGTAAAGAACCTTAAGCAAAGACTTGCTGGGGTATACTTTTTAGAAAATTGGTAAATTAAGTTAAATCACACTTTTTCCCCCTAAATTCTTTGAATTCAATGGCTACGTTGTAGAGATCATTCCTCAAATAATGATTTGGGTATTTGGATTCTCTATTTGTGGATTTCATGTCCTTGATATTTTTGAAACTTGTAACCAAAGTTTTCAATGGTTTTTCTTCATTGTTTTGTATTGCTAATCTTACAACATCAGAGATATATTATAGAAAGCAACATTTTAATGTACATGTTATGTTAAAACCAGTGCTGTGAGTGTTTTGTATTTGATTTTTTTATGTTTCAATGTTATGAGGTTCAAAAACACTGTATTCTGTATACATTTCTGTTTTTGGCCTTGCTTTTCCTCCTCTCTAATGTCTGGTTATATCAATACAACTTACCATAGAGAGAAAAGAATTTCCTTAAAAAAGCAATGCTAGCCTTTACTGTCTTATTAGCAATGATATTTTTCTTAAGCAGGAGTTTGACTGCATTTTTGATATAATAATTTCAGTTTATTGCCTTCTTTCAGAGTTTGGGCCTTTTAGAATATAGCAAATAAAGATCAGCTACGTAAAAACATTTTTTTCTGTGGTACTATTTTGAGAGGGTTTATCTAATTACAAGTTAGTAACCTGGCTTCATGGAAAGTCAACACTCTAAATTGGTATTAGAACTAGAAGCCAAATTTGTTTCTGATTCAAAAAATGAGCTAGCTATTGTGCTTCCTTTAATGAGATTTGGAGTAATATATATGTAGCATTATTTTTTGCTTTCACCTGTTCCTTTACTGATATTGGATAACATTAATGATTGCTTATGTCAAATTTCCTTGACTTATTTTAATGAATTCTATAGCTACTACCTCAGAGGCACCAGCAGGCAGTTTCATTTTTGAGCTCTTCCATTTCATTTTATTCTTTGTTCATTTAGAATAGCAATCATTCATGCTGATGCCAACATGCTACAGTGTGAGTGTAATTTATCTATCCTGGTGCCGAGAGTTTTGCTGTGCTAGCAAGAAGTTAAAAGTCGTGATTTTAGACTCTCATCGGAATAACATGTGGCACATCCGTGTATTGTATGGTTTGGGTCAGAACAATCAGAGGGCAGAGGTGATACGGGTGGG
>PVKH010048865.1:0-10152 GCA_004027955.1 Chaetophractus vellerosus | reverse complement strand
AGATGTTGATTAGAAAATGCTTTTTTCCTCAATATCTGTTAGTAAGTACCAAAAGCTCACTTTGCTTTAAGCTGGCAATGCCAGCAGTACATCTACATAGTATTAACTCATAGGCATATCGATTCTTTAGTCTACATTATAATTTAACCAAAGAACCTTGTAGTCTATTTACAGGCAAGAACATTGCACTTTTACATTACATACCTGATATGATGGTTGTATCTTGGGGGCAGGATGCCGTAACTGCTTTAAACACATTGGTAAGATAATTGACCCAGGTCAGAGGCAATGAGAACGTAAATGTGCATAAGTCTGTCTTAGTGGGCTCCAGATCATGCTTATGGGTTCAAGCTTGTTCTTGCTCTCCCCTTCTGTATATTCATCTTATATTCCTGATTGCCTGCCCTGTGGACTTCAAGCTTCAACATCAGCCATGCAGACCAAGGCATAACAGAGACTAATAGTGTTTTTTTCTCCCACCCATAGAAGGCACTGGGAAATGAACTAGGACCTCATACATGGGAAGCAGGAGCTCAACCACTGAGCCACACCCACATCCCCTAAAAGTGTTTTAATGGTTCAGCTTCTATGCGTAAACCCTAACTGATACATAGGTATTGCACATATTTTGCTGAATATATCAAGTATTTCATATTTTTATGTTAGTGTAACTGACATTTTTAATATCTCTTTCCAATTGTTCCTTGTTAGTATACAAATACAAATTATTTTTGTATCTTATGACTTGGCTAAACTTATGTATTAGTTTAGTAGCTCTTTGTAAATTTCTTAAGATTTTCTACATAAGTAATTTTGTTGTTTGTAAATAAAGATAGTTTTAACTCTTTTTACAACTCTTTTTTTGCCTTACTGAACTAAGTCCTCCAATACAATGTTGAACAGAAGTCATCAAAGGGTGTTTTGCATTGATCCTGTGTTCCTGACCTTAAGAGTGTATGTAGCATTGAACCTTTTACTTACAGTATGATATTATCTCTATGGTTTTCCACAGTCTTTAATCCAATTAAGAAATTTCCCATAAATCCCTAGTTTTCTTGGAGGAAGTGACTGATATACGTGACTATGTCAATATTTGGCTTATTTCTGAAGGAAGACACAATCATGGGATACTTAAACTCTGAGAGACAATCATTTTTTTTTTGCTCAAATAATCAGGATAAGATGTCTAGGTCATTCAGGGCCACTTGTGAATGGGACATAGGGATTTCCTGAGGGAGAAGTGGAACCCTGATTTCTATGTATAAACTTACGTATATGAGGTGGCCTATGAGCAGTTTGCTCTGATATTGCAGCTGCTGTTAATTACAGTGGAGACTGAATATGCAATTTGCATCTCACTAAATTAATTGCTTGCTAAAACAAAATATCAGTACTCTTGAAGGCAATATGCAGAACACATTACCTTAAAGGCTATTCAACATAGGGAGAGTTAGAAATATATGACCTGTTATTAAAGAAACAGACAAACACTAGAGCCAAACACAACATGACTCAGATGTTGGAATTATCAGACAGGAACGTTGTAGACAGCTATTATAACTATGCTCAGTGAGATAAAAGAAAATAGGTTCATTAAAATGAGCAGATAAGAAATTTCAACATAGGAATATAAAAGGACAAACTGGAAAGTTTAAAAAATTTGAATTACAATATCTCTGGATAGGCTTAACAAAACAGTGTGGTGAAGGAGGAGGAAAATCACTGTTCTTGAAGACAAATCTACTAAAATTTATTCATTTGGAAGTAGAGAGAGAAAAAGATTGTGAAAAAAGCATTGACCCTCAAGGACCATGTTAGAGATATGTACATAAAAAGATTAACATGGGTGCATGGAGTCTAAGACAGAAAGGAGATTTAGAAAGCAGCAGAAAAAAATATTAAAAAAATAATAACCAAATATTCACCAGATATACAAAATAAATTATCTCAGTGAACCTAAAACAGAATGAATTTGAAGGAAATATTCAGGACCGTTACAGTCCAACTGTGGAAAAAAATTAAAGAAAAATCTTGAAAGGTGCCAAAGAAAATGTCAAAATATATATTAGGTAACAACAATTCTTACAACTGTGAACTTCTCGTCAGAATCTATGGAGCCCAGTAGAAAGTAGAATAATGTATTTTAAAGGTGATTAGGGATGGGAGGTGAGGAGGCCACCCAAAATGCTATGTCCAGGAAAAAGATTTTAGGATTGAAGGTAGAATAAATAACTTTTATGGTAAAGGCAAATTAAGAGAATGCATGATGCCAAATTTGCAGTATACAAAATCTAAAAGAATTTCTTCAGCCTAAAAGGAAATGTTTTTAAGAAAACCAGCATCTCTTGGAACGTATGAAAAGCAGTATAATTTGTAAATATGTGAGTTAATATAAAAACATTATTTCTCTTAATTTTTTGAAATATGTGACTATTTAAAGCAAAGATTATAAAGTTATGTTTAGAGTTTATAATTTATGTAGATATACAATGACAACTATAGTTTAAAGAGAGTAGCAAAGTAGTCAATGCATCTATGTGATTGGAAGTTATCTACAGTTCACATGAAGTGATAAGTATTAATGCTCTGTGAAAAGTTGAGTATATATTATTTTAAAAGATTTTATTTTTAGTTTAAATATCTCTGGATCGTTTAAATATTTGAAGAAAAATACTCAAATCATAAAAATATGAGTTATTTAAGTTAAAATCAGTGATTAAGAGATTTCCTCCTTTCCTACACTGTGCCATTAAAATTTAGTATCTGTTGTTATATAAACTGGTTAGTAACCTGCTATCTTCTTAATGAGTATCATTATAGAACAATATCCTGTTATTCATAAGGTAATTTGCAATGTTTTTCATGTCATGTACATAGGACAAATTAACATTATCCTATTAGTAGGGAAGTTGATGCAACATAAATATTAAATATATATGAAGCCAAGAAACATGATTGTGGAAAGTCTTGACAATTTTTGTTAGATAATTTATTTCCCAAGATTTTAGTTGCAGAGTCTTAGTATATTCTAGCATAAGGCTCAACAAACTACACTTATGGGCCAAATCCATCCACACTCATTTGTTTACAGATTGTCTGTGTCTGCTTTGGCACTGCAAAGACAGAGTTGAGGAGAAATGAAGAGAGGGGATTTCATTTGCTTCTTGGAGTGTTTCCTTCCTTTAATTCTAGCTCCTGCTGGACAGTGCATCCTTTGGATCTCTCTCTTGAAGAAATAAATGTCCAAGCTTCTGAGATCCTTTAACACCACCTCTTCCTGTGTCTTGAAACCATGGATGGGAGGCACAACTGTCTACTTTTGTTAATTTCTGTGTCACTTCAACATCCTCTAATTTCTTTATTTTTTCAGTTATCCCATTGACTGTTTAGCCTATTTCCCATATTAATTTTCTTCTGACTGTAACCAACATGATGGAGTCACAGTAGAGATAAGAAACAAGTTGCTAAAAATAAGGGTTATATATACTTATTGTTTATGGATGTTCATGTGTGAATGATAAACTTCAATAAAAAAGTTTGAAAAATGAGGGTTGTAATTCATTCAAATGAAAAATAGGAAATGCCTCTCTATGTAAATCATGAAGATGAAAAGAAGAATCAAAAACTTATAATGCAATCGTGTTTGTTTTAATACTCTGCTCTGTAAATAGATTGGGTCTCAAGTCCTCCAGAGAGCCCTTCCAAGGTCTGATAAGCTCACTAATTAATAATTTCTTCTTTTTTTTCTCTCTGCATTATAACCCAAAGTGTATGACTGCAAGAGGGAGCCTCAGTCTCTGGTGACTCTCTGGCACAGGGAACACCCACCACTCTGGTTTCTCTCCCTGTGAGAGAATTTCACTCAAGTCCCACACCATGTCTATTTGTTGGTCTAATCAATGTAAAAGTATGATAAAATAAAAAAAGAGGTAAGCTACAATTTTTGCCTGTACTTATTTATCTTTGAAAATTTGAGCCATGATCTGGACAGTAAGGAGATGAAATTCCTGTTGCAGAAAAACTTGCCATTAAGCAAAGTTTTGCTTCTTTCCTTCCATGTTTTTGTTCCTTCATGAACACACTTAATTTTAAGCATAATGTAGTGTTTATAAGGTAAGTAGTATTCATTCTTAAGGATAGCTCTTAGATTTCCTTTCTCTTTACTCTTTCCACACGCCTTTCCTTTCATTTGCTTGAGTTATGTTTATCTATTTTTTCAACTCTTCTGTTGAAATCAGAAACTGGTTTATATAAAATATGAATTTAAGGAAAACCTGCAGTTTTGTAGTTGATAGCCCCTTCCAGAAGCTATTTTGTCTATTCCTTTGTCTTCTAAAATCAATCAATATTTCTCTTAATTATTAAATTTTTCAAGAGAATAGAATTTCTAATTGAACCTAATTGATTCTAATATATTTTCAAAGGGTCAATTTATATTTAAATAATGTCAAAATTGGTGAAACCATAGCAACAACAACAAAAATTACAAGAGATATTTTCAATTGTTATACATATCATTTGTCAGTATTCTTTTATATTTGATAGAATATTGAATAGTAAAACTAGTATGCTGCTCAAATTCATGACTCTAAACAAGCCTCTTAAATCTGTTTTTTATCTCAGTTTCTCCATTCATAAAATTAGAATAAAATTACTCCCTCTCTCCATAGTATTTTAATTTTTTTAAAGATTATTTTTTTTATTTATTACACATTCCCCCCTTTCTGCTTGCTCTTGCTGTGACCCCGCTGGGGAGACCTGCTGAGTCAGCTTACCGCGTGGCAGCCTGCCTGCTCATTGCGGCTTGCCCTTGCTTGCAGGGGCTTGCCCTTGCTCACGGGGGCCTACCTGCTCAAGGAGGCCCGGGGAACTGAACCCGGGACCTCCCATGTGGTAAACCGGAGTCCTACCAATTGAGCTACAGCCGGCTCCCTCTCCATAGTATTTTATTTAAGACCATTTTCTAGTCATAATAGCCTAAGCCAAAATAAATATAACTCAAGTATATGTAAGTACATATTTATTCCATTTTAAACATTTGCATCTATCTTTCAATTGCTGTGTGCATCTTCTTTATATGCCTAGAACTTTGCATTTGTAATTAGTTTTGTCTTTTTCTGAAATGAAAGAAAAATCTCTCCCCAAGATCTTAGAAATTTTGATTTTCATTAAATATTCAGACTCCAAAGGGGAAAAAAAGAGGAGAAAAGTAAAGAGAGGAGGGAAAGGAAGGGAAGGGGAGGAGAGGGGAGGGGAGGGGAAAGGAGAGGAGGGAGGGGAAAGGAGGGGAGGGGAGGGAAAGGCTACATTTCATTGTGTTTGGGGAATATGAGCAAGAATCACTTCTGTTTTTAACAGATGAGCTATGCAACTAAAACTGCACATCACCCATATGGACAAAAATAATAGAAGAAATAAGGATATGAGGTTAGTGTATAAAAAGATGAAGCTTTTATTTGATAGGGTGACTTATCATGACTGGAGGATTCTTTCTACTAAAAGAAATACAGATACAGTCATTGTGCAATATTTTCCTGTAGTAGATAAAGAAAATTAAAACATGATTTTAATAAAATGAGACTGTCAATTGAACTTGATTCTCACTCTAAATAAAAAATATGAAATCACTCATAAAGCCTGTGAGAAATAACTTTCAATGGCAGGAATCTTCTAATAAGTGTAGAAATTTAAAAAATTCTTGTTTACAGACATTTTCCTCAAAACACTGTTAAGGGGTGCATCTGCATTATTTGGAAATAAGTATATATGAAAAGGCTAACCAACCAATGAACCCTTCACTAGGAAAAACTGTTTAAATAGTAATCTGATCTTTATGTTCATTGGCTTTTTGTAAAATATTCCATACTAGTTCAGTTGTGTGAGTTTTACTAAAACAAGTATTCTGATTGCTTGTTTCTTTCATTTTACCACCCTTCCAGTTGCGCCTATATCTTGGCTATGAAGAGTGAGTTTAATAGGAGTTACTCAGAGGTGACTGAGTTTTTTCTGCTGGGATTCAGAACCCCTCCGAAGCTAAAGATTCTCTTATTTCTAGTTTTCTTGCTGATCTACATGGTCATTGTGGTGGGAAATATTAGCATGATAGTTGTCATTAAGTTGGACCCCAGACTCCACACGCCTATGTATTTCTTCCTCAGAAATTTGTCCTATTTAGACCTTTGCTACTCCACAGTCATTGCTCCCAAAACTTTAGCCAACTTCTTGTCTAGTGAAAAGAAAATTTCTTATAGTGGTTGTGCAGCCCAATTTTTTTTCTTTGCCCTGTTTGTCACAACTGAAGGCTTTCTTCTGGCAGTAATGTCATTTGATCGATTCTCGGCCATATGTTCCCCTCTCCTTTACTCTGTGCACATGTCCCAGAAGGTCTGTGTTAGGTTGGTAACTGGATCTTATATTTGTGGAGGAATTAACTCCATAGTCCAAACAGGATTCACCTTCAGTTTGCGTTTCTGTGGAGAAAACAGACTGGACCACTTTTTCTGTGATGTCCCAGCGCTGATCAAGATCTCATGTGTTGACACCTTTGTGAATGAGATTGTGCTGTTTATTCTCTCTGCTCTCATCATCATCACCACCACTACTGTCATTCTGGTTTCCTATGCTTATATCCTCTCCACTGTCCTGAAGATCCCCTCAACGCAGGGCAGGAGTAAGACCTTCTCCACCTGTGGCTCCCATATGGCAGTGGTGGGTTTATTCTATGGGACTGTGTTTTTCATGTACGCCCAACCTGGGTCCATATCCTCACCAGAGAAAAACAAGATTGTAGCTGTATTCTACACACTTGTAATACCAATGTTAAATCCTCTAATATACAGTTTGAGAAACAGAGATGTGAAAGATTCTGTGAAAAGAATATTATGCAGAAAATGGTCCTCTCACTGATACTTATAAAACTATTATATAGTGGATGAATTTTGTTCCCTAAAGGTCTCAGTTTACTTCACTCTTGCTAAATAATGTCAAATATATATACATGTATGTATATATATATGTATATGGCAATATATATCTCTTATCTAAGTTTTACAAAATAATAATTTTAAAAAAATATTAGTACACATGCTATTATTTTATTTGCTTAGAATATATGAAAGCATATATATTCTCAATTTATGATGTTATTGTTTTTATTTTCACTTTAATTCAGAGCTGCTAATATATGATCATTAAAATATTTTTTATCTGTATGAATTATGCTCTCCCTTTATATTCTGCAGAGCAAGTAACCTGGTAGTTGCTTAGAAGTGATAATAACCCCATTGTGTAGGTGGCAAAACTGAATGGCAATAGTTACATAGAACACTTTCAAGTAAAAGTCCTCTTCCTTTTCACAAACCCAGGTTTACATTCTGCAGTGATCATCCTTGGTTTTACCACTGCTGTAAAAAGGGAACCCACATTTTATCTTTCGAAAGCATTTCTTCACATGGAACACATGTGGCAAAGCATTCTACTAATTATTTTCCGATTCTATTAAAATAAATATAATAACATGAAAAGCTGGTACATAGTGAGCATGTACTGTACATGAGACATTGTTTTCATCATTTTTAAAATGAGGCGCCGAGAGGCTAAATAACCTGATGGAGCCAAGATAGAGCACAAGTATGGCTCCAAAATTCTTATTATCCAATTATGTCCTCAATACACAGCATGTGGCTATTCTAAAAATGTATTCTCACATCACAGAAAGAATTATTATATGCACTTTTTTCTACTTTCTTATATTTATCTCTTCATTAAATTGCAAAAAATATGTATATGAATTTATATATATAACACATACATATGGGTGAATTCAAAATTGTGGTTTACATTTTAATATTTTTTTTCATTCTGCTCTTTTCACTTTAATTTTGTTTAGAAAAGCATTTTCTAATGTCAGTAAATATATATATGAATTGTAATATTTTTTAGTATCAATGCACTGTTATTTGTTTAAACAGTAGTGTGTGAAATATGTATTGATTAAATAAATAGTGCAGCATATGAGGATGGAGAAGTGGAAAAGGAGAAGTGGTGAGAATAAACTGGTATATTTGTAAGTACATAGTTCAATGTAAAGATCAGCTAATAGACGTAAATTTTACTTTTTTGAGCTTGATTTGAAATTCTGTAAAGCTCACATTTAAAAATTTTTTTCCACAATAGCTGATTAAATATATTTAATCTCATTTTATTGTTCCTATTTAATTTATAGGCCATCAATTCTGAAATAAAATGGAGATAAGGGGCCAGTTCTGGACCTATAACAAAAATGACCTTTCTCCTGTTATTATTTGAGCAAATATAATTCTGTTTCTATTTTCTTCTGAAACTTTAATTTATTTTTGGAATAGGGAAGTGTAAAATTTTCATGTCATTTTATTTATTAGTGTTTACTCTTTTGATTTATTACATATACTATCTACTAAAATCAAGTAATATTTTTCCAAATATAATGTTTATATATTGTATTATATTTGATTACTATAGGAAGTAATTTCTTATTATATGGTGTGGGCTGAGGTTCTAACCCAAGCTATTTCCCATCACATAGTCAATTTTTCTAACGTCATTTAAAAGTAACGAAAAGAGGAAGTGAAAGATTTTCCCCCACTTTCTGTGCTTTTCTTTCTTTCAAAGCTATATGAATACTAAATAAGAAATTAGGAAACTAAGTGAGTTGAATGTATTTGTGGGAGTAAATTACTTGTTTTAAAAATTCACCCATGTGGTTTGTCACTGTTCTTACACATACCTACTTCAGGCCAGGCCAGGAAGTTAGTTCTTTGATTTCTCCTCTTCTAATATGTGGGTTGAATCCAACCTCCATTGTGGCAGGTTTTTTCTTAACTGGTATTCAAAATTGAATTTAGGCAGGAGCGGTACTGAGCTCCAAGAACTTAAGCTATGCTCAAATGCTCCAGTTCAATTTGACACCCAATTCCAGCTAATTAAAATAAAGTAATACCTTGTGTTTTAGTTTCCTAGGCTGCTTAAAGCAAATACTAGGAAATGATTCGGCTTGAGCAATGGAAATATATTCTATTTAAGTAGGTTTACATCTACAGGAATGACTTAGATTTAAGAACATGCATTTTCTAGGATGCACACAGCTTCAAGCCACCATACCATGTTTCCAATTTACCATTGTTACTGCAAGCAAAAATCTCATACAGGTAATTTGTGATAGGAATGACAACAAAACTATATAGCAGGATGAAGAAATTACTGGTATGCTTGTCAAATATTAATTGATAGGCCCCAATGACATCATCAAATTCCTAACAAATAATGTTTGTTTGAAGTTTCTTTGGGTATTTACATAGTATATATATTAGAACATATTTCAAGTGATTTGTTTTTTTCCATAGATTGACTCATCTATTTTTATGTTGAAATAACATGTTTGTTGCATAATAAGATTTAATGCCTGGTAGGGCTACATTCTTTTCTAAATTTTAAGCTATTATTTCTTATTATTTCAGTGACCTTCAGAATTACTTTGCATTTTAAAAATAATTCCTATTTGTATTTTGTCAGAATTGCATCTAGTGTTCAACTGATTTATTTACAATACACATTCATCGGAATAAGGGTAAGAGTATTTATTGCCGCTGATATCAAACAATCTGGTTTTAAGCTCTTGTACTGCCACTTGTGATTTTTAGAAGACCCTGAATGGTTTTAAGGTTCAATGGAAATTTTAAATATTAAAAAAAAAGGTAAAAAAAAAGAGAAAGAAAAAAGAGAGACAATCGGTTTACCTAATAAATCAAGATTTTAGCCCAAGGAAGTATGCAATTAATGGGAAATTCAACTATTATTTTTACATTACCATCATCATTTTGTTTGCATCTTTTGGTGATGCTCGAAGTTTCTCTATTTGGAGCTGCACATTTTTTTCAGTAAATATATTTCTTTTTTTTTTTTTTTTTTTTTTTTTTAAGATTTATTTATTTTATTACATATCTCCCCTTCCCCCCCGTTGCGGCGACGCGCCGAGACTTGGTCACTGCGCAGGCGCGGCTTTCCCCGCTTGTGGGCGGCTTCTGCTTCCATCACGGCCAGCTTTTTCAGTTCGCCGGTGGCTGGCTGCGCTCCATTCGCGCGGGCGACCTGCCCTGCCCGTGGCGGCTTTTGCCC
>PVKH010048864.1:0-10165 GCA_004027955.1 Chaetophractus vellerosus | reverse complement strand
TAAAGGGTATTTATTTGGGGTAGAAGCTTACAGTTACCAGGCCACAAAGCATAAATTTCTTCCCATACCAAAGTCCATGTTTCGGAGAAAGATGGCTGCCGACGTCTCCAGGGTTCAGGCTTCCGGATTCCTTTGTTCCTGGGGCTGCGTTTCTCTCCGGGCTTAGCTCCCGCTTTCTTCACGAGTTCAGCTGAAGACCGTGAGACTCTCTGCGCTGCGTCTCTCCACAAGGCCAGCTGCAGCCCATCCGGCGATCGGCTCACTCCAACATCAGAACTGCTTCTTTAAATCTCCTTCTCCAAATCTCCTCTTTGCTTCTACTTGAGACCACCCCCACCGAGGGGTGGGGCTCAACGTCTCACTGACCTGGCAGTTAACACCCTACTCACAACTCAATCATGCCCAGATGAACAGACCAGCTTACAAACATAATCTAATCTATATTTTTGGAATTCATAATTAAATCAAACTCAAACCATTACACATGGTTTCCCTTTGTTTAAAATAAGCCTGTGTGCCACTCTTCCATTAATGCATGGTTAATATACACTAGCCCAAAATTTAGTGGCTTAAGCAACATTTTTTCTTGTATTTTCCAATTGATTGGGTCAGACAGGTCTTGGCTTTGCTTCACATGGGATTAACTGGGGTGATTTAGGGAGTTCAGCTATTGACTGAACTGACCCACAATGTCCAAGATGGTTTTATTCGTACATGTGGCATCTTGGAAGGGACAGCTGAAAGAAGGGGCACAGTGTGGCCCTTCATCTTCTTCATGCAATCCCAGGATCTCTCCAAGTGATCTCTCCAGCAGGATAGTCAAACAGCGTCATGTTGGCTCAAGGCTCCAGTAGACGAAGGCAGCAACCACATGTCCTCTTGAAGTCATGGCTCTAGATTGGTGTGTCATCTTTTCTGCCACAATATTGCTGAAAGCAGTTACAATTCAGTCCAAATTTAAGAAAATGAAACATGATTAACTTTTTAAAGTTCTAATTTGTACTCATATTTAAAATGCCACACTTGCAATAACTAAATCCAATATTTTTGTTTTCTACAAAGGATGAATAAATAGAAAAGTCATCTTAGCTTGAGGCATATGTGAAATTAACATCTCAATTATTAATCTATAGTTTCACACAAAGAGTATTAACCCTACATTTTCTTTCCTCTCCATACAAATTCTTCGAGGTGTGGGAGAGACTCCATAGGCATTGAATTATATGTGCCATTTTATAAAATAGGTTAGATGGATATATATATTGGGCTAGAGACTGCTTTCTTTTCTTTTTTTTTCTTGCCTTAACTGAGTGTTCAATGTATATTATTGAAGAATGAAAATGAGAGAAATCTATTTCTCTAGCCATCTTATTTTTCTACCTATTTTGTTTTATACATTTGAGAATACAAACGAAATAAGTAGCCATCTATTGATAAAGAGATCTTGTGTAAGTTTTGGCTCAGCTGTAATTTAATTTCCTTTACTCTTGAATTTCTGTAACCTTCTGTAACCTTCATTTTCTGTTTCACGTATCCTTTTTTTGGAGCCAATTTAAAGTAAGCTGTTTTCTAGCAGCTCCTAAGAATATTTGAAAAGATATCTTCTTAACCTTATTGGATTTCAACTTTTGATTACATATACCTGAAAAATGGGTAACAAAGCCTGGGATGGCATGAACTGACATTTTGTTATGTCAGTGAAGAAGCATCAGTGTTAGAGAGACTCCAGGAAATAAAGTGATAGTTCTTCATATTTTTAAATATTTCATGAGCAAATACTTTAAAGAATCCAGCTTCCAATTTCATTGAGATGCTTAAAATATCTCAAGCAGAAACATTACAATTTCCATTTTTATTTTTCTCCTTAATTATTATAGGAAGTATCATTCATTTTCACCAAATCTCTTTATCTACACTTTTCTGGCTACCTATTCTTTTCAGATTCTAATCTACGTTCATTTTTAACACCATTTCTGTCATATGTCTCTGTCACTTGACAACTCTTTCTTTTTTATTTTACTCATGGTGCTTTAGGGAAATTTTTCTACTAGAAATAAAGTTCACTGGAGAGAGATCTGATATAAGTTTCACAAAAAGGAAAACCATGTTTTAGTGAGATGGGGTGACAAGTAGTAATGTGATGATGTAGAGGGAAAGAAACAAAAGCTACTTGAGGGAAGAAATGGAGAAGTAGCATTTTAAATTTTCCTTTCCAGTTCAGCAGCATTGAAGAGAATAAGATGTGAAAATAAAATAATCACAGCAATGATAACAAAAAATAAAATAGAAAAATAAAAACTAAAATCTGTAAAGGAGTCAAAGGTGAAGGAGGTATAAAGATGAAAGAACTTCTTAATTTCAGTCAGTTTTGTCAGCATACCAATTTATATAAATAATATAATATCAATTTTAGTAGGATTCATATTGCCTGAATTTTGATTCATTTGTTGCATACCAGAAGTAATTGTCATGGGAAATTAAATCAGGAAATAATTATAAGCATTCTTCCATTATAATCTATTAGAATGACTCTTTTTTCTTAAATTTTAAATAGCTCTTTTAAACAAAGAGTCTGTATTCGTTTAGAACCCCTCAAAAAGAAAGAAATAATATTAAGACACGAAAATATATTATGGCATAATATATCAATATTACATATTATATATAATATATAATAGTATAACATGATATACTGATATATATAATTAAATATAATATTTTACATTATACTACTCGTAAGATAGGGTTTATTTTGTGTAAGTGATGACAATTTCAACATTGCTCTGGGCACTATAATTTTGTAGCTCAGTTTCTCATATAAAGAAATACGATCTTTCCTGAAAGTGATATGACCATAAATAAAATAAATGATTATGTTTAATTAAAATAATCCAGAAAAGAAACCCATATAACATTATAATAATTATAATACTTACTATTATTATTATATTAATGTGCTATTTGATAATTGTAGCAAAATATAATAGAAAATAAGTTTTTATAAAATATAAAGGGTATTATAGCACACATTTATAAGATAGGGCTATGTTTTCGTCAGCCACAGGTGTGCCTTTTGAAATACACCAAAGATTGGTCGGTCTTTATAAAGGGTATTTATTTGGGGTAGACGCTTACAGTTACCAGGCCACAAAGCATAAGTTTCTTCTCATCAAAGTCCACGTGTTGGAGCAAGATGACTGCCGACACCTGCAAAGGCTCAGGCCTTTGGGTTCCTCTCCTGCTGGGGCTGCGTTTCTCTCTGGGCTTAGCTTCTGTTTCCTCCACAAGTTCAGCTGTAGACCATGAGGCTCTCTAGGCGTTGCGTCTCTCCACAAGGCCAGCTGTAGACTATCTGGTGATCTGCTCTCTCCAACATTAGAACTGCTTCTCAAATCTGCTTCTCCAAATCTCTGTCTTGCTTTTTAAACTTGAGACCACACCCACCGAGGGGTGGGGCTCAACGCCCTACTCACTGCAGCCCAGTCAACACCCTAATCATAAACCAATCATGCCCAGATGAACAGATGAGTTTACAAGCATAATCCAATTTATATTTTTGGAATTCATAATTACATAAAACTTAAACCATTACAGGCTACATAGCCAACACATATTTAAATGTCCAGTGAAAACTGATAGTGCGTTAGAGAGAGATCACATTTATTCTGGTACATAGGTGCCAGTGACTCCTCAGTTGTGGAAAAAAGAGAAAAAGAGAGGAGATTACCAATTCTCCCAATTCACAATTTCAAGATATATCAGAATTAGACTCAAGGGTCCTTTCCTATTTATAGAGCATCCCTCTGGCATCCCATATGAATGTCTCAATTAAATTGACAGGTTTATTTGCAAAAGCTGGAACACATGCTGCAAATGAGGGGCATTCAAGCTGGTCAGTAATCTAGGAAACTTAACCTCAGGGAGATCTGGACCTAGCACTTATCAGTTGTGGGTTAGTTTTGCTTCCTAAGCCTTCCAGTTTTCATTTCCGGTGGAGATAATTACAACTGAGAGACATAAATGAAATAACTCATTAAGAATGTTGAGCAAGTTGTCTATCACATGTTAATTTCTCGACTAAGGTCTGTTGTTGCTATTGTATTACCCTCAGATAGAGCCTCAAGTTTACCCTGGCTCATTAGCTTGACTATTTAGGATCCAAAGACAACCATCACAGTCTTCTGAAACTGTAAAGAAATCTGTGCAATTCCCAATTGTAGCCCCATTATACCTTCATCTGCCTTAAAATACAGGTTTTATGCAAAGTTTAAAAAATGTTAGCCAGGTTAATTTTGGAGGAAGAGAGGGTAAACTTGAGCTGATTATTGAGGCCATAAAAACTGAAGACAACCAAAGGAAAAAAACAAAGGAAAAAGTTAGTGAAAAAGAACATAGGGGTGGAAAGATGGTGTCAGACTAATAGGCAAGGCTCAATGCTGTCACAAAAACACTGGAGAAAGAGCCAAAAACTGTCTGAGGGTGCTACTTTTGGGGTCAGCAGACCAGGACAGTGCTACACAATTCCCAGGAGGGTGAGTGAAAGAGAGACTGAGAAACAAAAACAACAAACATGCGTTACCAAGCCCCTGCAGTGTGGGGAGTTTCTTCTCCTCCACACCCAAGATATTAAGCTGGGATAAAACCCCTGTATCACTGCAGCTGACTGAGGGAGAACAAATATCTTACTCCCTGTCAACTGTTTCTAGGAAAAAGGGAGAGGGAGTAAGGGGCCTTTTCTTCAGTGAATTCAGCCAGCAAAGCCTGCTTTGAATCTCTACTCTGGAGAGTCAACACAGGAATACAGGAAAGCCAGGATTGAATACCTCCATGGAAAGATGCTCTGATGAGTGCCATTGCTAGCCTGTTTGGAAATTGCAAGGACAAAAATTGTTTTTGATTCTATTTGTGTCCAAACCCTGGGAGAAAATCTGTAGCCCATTAGTGAGTCCCTGGCCCAATTATGATAATTTAATCTGGGAAATTTTAAAGACTTAGAATAATTTGAGAAAATATCAAAGAAGAGCTCTGAAAAAAAAATAGGCAAGAGAGAGAAATTGGCCATTAGAGTAAAGTCACCAACATATTCAGGTGTCTAGACATCAGCAAAACAATACAAGCCATACTAGGAAACAGGGAGAGATGGCCCAGCCAAAGAAGCAAACAAAATAATCCTGAAGATATAGGATTTGAGACAATTAATCAGTGATAATCTCACAACTCTCTTGAATCAATTCAAATAATTTAAAGAAAATATGACAAATGAGATAAAGGATATTAAGAAGACACTGGGAGAATATAAAGAACAATTTGAAAGTCTGCAAAGAAAAGTAACAGACCCTAAGGAAATGAAAGACACAATAGATAAGATTAAAACTATATTAGACGATGCTTTGGGGGCAGAGAGAGGGAAAAGCAGTTGGGAATTATCCTGAGTGACATTGCAATGACAGATATAGGTCATTTTATATCATCATATAACATGCAGAACTGTGTGGGAGAGAGTGTGGTCTACAAAGTGAACTATGGTCCATGCTTAGTGGCAAACCCCAAAATGTGCATATCTATTGCAGGTGATGAGCCACACTAATGAAGAATGTATATGTGGGAGGTTGTGGGAGGTGTGGGAGGTGGGGCATATGGGTATCCCTATAATTTTTGTGTAACATTTATATAATCTATGTAACTTTTAAAAAAAAGTGTAAGTTCCAAAATGTAAAAAAAAAAATTAAATAAAAAAAATAAAGTCAATAATTTTTTAAAAAAGAATATTGGAGGCACATAAGAGCAGATTAGAATTACTCAAAGACAGAATTCATGATTTTGAAGACAGAATATCTGAACTGAAAAAGACAGGACAACAGAAAGTGAACAGAATGGAAAAAATGGAACAATCTCAGGAATTTGAATGATAATGCAAAATGCACAAACATTCACATTATGGGTGTCCCAGAAGAAGAAAAGAATGGAAAAGGGGCAGAAAAAATATTTGAAGAGCTAATGAACAAAAACTTCATAATCCTTATTAGAGACATAAATATCAATATTCAAGAAGAACAATGCACCCCAAAACAGAAGAAATCCGAATAAAACTACCCTGAGACACCTGTCATTCAGAATGACAAATATCATTAAAGAGAGGATTCTGAAAGCAGTAAGAGAACAACAAAGCATCACACACAAGGGAAACTTGACAAGATTAAGTGCCAATTTCTCATTAGAAACATGGAGGAGAGAAGAAAGTAGTATGATGTATTTAAGATACTGAAAGAGAAAAACTGCCAACCAAGAATTCTGTATACAGGAAAATTGTCCTTAAGAAATGAGGGTGAGTTCAAAGTTTTCACAGAAAAACAAAATCTGATAGGATATATTACCAAAGACCAGAATTGCAAGAGATATTAAGGGGAATGCTGCAGCCAGAAAGGAATATAACAAGGGCGAGAGATTTGGAGAAGAGTATAGAAATGAAAATTACTAGGAAGGGTAAGCTAAAGGGTAAGTAGATAGACAATAGAATGATATGACAACAGAGAACAGAAGGATATAATGGATGAAGTAAGTAATGCCTTTACAGTAATAACATTGACTGCTAATGGCTTGAACTCCCCAATCAAAAGACACAGAATGATAGAATGATTAAAAACTATGAGCCGTCTATATGTTGTCTACAAGAGACCCACCTCAGACATAAGGACACAACCAGGTCAAAAGTGAAAGGTTGGAAAAAATTTTCCATGCAAATAGTAACCCAAAAAAGAGCTGGAGTAGCAATACTAATATCGGACAAAATAGATTTCAAATGAAAAGTTGTTATAAGGAATATAAAGGGATGAAGAAGGTCATTATATATTATTAAAAGGGGCAATTCATCAAGAAGAAATAACTATACTAAATATTTATTCACCTATCCTGAGTGCCCCCAAGATAATGAGGCACACACTGGCGAAACTGAAGGGAGAAATACATGTCTCTACAATAATAGTTGAGACTTCAATACACCACTCTCAATATTTGCTAGAACATCTGGACAAAGGATAAATAAAGAAACAGAGAACTTGAATAATATGATAAATGAACTAGACCTAACAGACATCTATTGAACATTACACTACAAAAACAGGATATACATTCTTTTCAAGGCTTCATGGATCCTTCTCCAAAACAGATCATATGTTGTGTCATGAGACAAATCTCAATACATTTAAAAAGATTGAAATTATACAAAACAATTTTTCTGATCATAACAGAATGAAGCTGGAAATCAACAATGGATGGAAAAAGGGAAAATTCATAAATACATGGAGATTAAACAACACACTTAAATAACCAGTGAGAAAAAGAAGAAATTGCAAGAGAAACTGCAATTATCTTGAGATGGATGAAAATGAGAGCACAACATATCAAAACCTACATGACATTGCAAAGGCAGTGCTGAGAGTGAAATTTAGAGCCCTCAATGCTTACATTAAAAAAGAACAAAGAGCTAAAATTGAAGACCTAACTGCACACCTGGAGGAAATAGACAAAGAAGAGCAAACTAATCCCAAACTAAGCCAAAGTAAAGAAATAGTAAAGATCAGAGAAGAAATAAATGAAGTCGATAACAACAACAACAAAAACCCTGACAAAACAGGAATTGATTCTTTGAGCAGATCAACAAAATCGACAAACTCTCAGCTAGACTGGCAAAGAAAAAAGAGAGAAGATGCAAATAAAATCACAAACAAGAAGGAAGGGGTACATTGCCATTGACCCCACAGAAATAAGAGAGACCATCAGAGGGTACTTTGAACAACAGTATGCTGAAAAACTAGACAATGTAGAGGAGATGACATTTTCCTAGAAACACATGAACCACCTACACTGACCCTAGAAGACATAGAAGACCTCAGAAAAACCATCATAATTGAAGAGATTGAAACAGTCATCAAAAACCTCCCAGAGATGAAAAGCCTAGAACCAGATTGCATCACAGGTGAATTTTACCAATCATTTAAAGACAATTAATCCCGATCTTGCTCAAACTCTTTTTTAAAAAATTGAACAATAAATGCAGTTACACATTTTTAAGAAATTGAACAGTGAGAACACTACCAATCTCATTTTATGAAGCCAACATCACCCTGATACCAAAATCAGATAAAGATACTACAAAAAATGAAAATTACACTCCATTATCTCTAATGAATATAGATGCAAAAATCCTCAACAAAATACTTGCAAACAAAATCTAAAAACATAATAAAAGAATTATACACCACAATCAAGATGGTTTTATCCCAGGTATGCAAGGGTGGTTCAACACAAGAAAATCAATTAGTGTAATAAACCATATTGATAAATTAAAGAGAAATCACGTGATATTATTGATTGATTTGACAAAATACAGCACCTTTTCTTGATATAAACCCTCCAAAAAATGGGAATAGAAGAAAGCTTTCTCAATATGGTAAAGTGCATATATGAACAACCTACAACTAGCATTGTATTCAGTGGTGAAAAATTGAAAGCTTTCCTGCTGAGATCAGGAACAAGACAAGGATGCCCACTATTACCTTTGTATTCAATACATTTTTTAAATTTTTATTTTTTGAAAGATACTTAGATTACATAAATGTTACATAAAATGTATAGGGGATTCCCACATACCCCCTGATCTCCCACACTTTCCCATATTAAGGAATCCCTCATTAGTGTGTTACATTCTTTGCAATTGATGAACACATTTTGGAGCATTGCCACTAAGCATGGATTACAGTTTATATTGTAGTTAACACTGGAAAGACTTTGACTTCTTACGCAAGCAGCAGCTTGTCTAAGCATTTTGTCTAAGCAGCTTGTCTTTTTTCTTTTAGCATGGATCACAGTCTTGATGGCCGGACCTGCAGCAGCAATCATGTAACCAAGAAACTGGAGGCCATGGCGCTAACTCCTCTAGTCAGTGGACCAAGGCTAGCCTCTGCCTACCTTCAGCCTTCATATTGTAGAGCAAAGATAAACCACTGTCCACTTCAGTTACTGCTTTGTCACAGGTTCCATACCTGTAATCAAATATAACCTCTGAAATAGTCCTGAGAATAGACTTAAAAAATAAGTCTAATACTAAAATAATACAAACTTTGTATTCAATGTTGTGCTAGAAGTTCTAGCTACAGCAATTAGGCTAAATAAAGATATAAAATGGACCCAAATAGGAAAAGAAGAAGCAAAACTTTCACTGTTCACTGATTATATGATACTATATTTAGTCTCTTCTCAAAAATATGCAGCAAAGATACTAGAACTAATAGAGGAGTTCAGCAAATGGCGGGATACAAGATTAATAAGCAAAAATCAATAGTGTTTCTATATACTACTAATGTGGAATCTGAGGAGGAAAACAGAAAAAAAATCCATTTATGCTAGCAACTAAAAATCAAATATTTAGTAATAAACTTAACCAAAGACAGAAAGGATCTGTATTCAGAAAACTACAAAACCTTACTAAAAGAAACTGAAGAGGACTTAAATAAATGGAAGGACACTCCTTGTTCATGAACTGGAAGACTAAATACGTCAATTCTATCCAAACTGATCTCCAAATTCAATGCAATTCAAACAAAAATCCCAACAACCTTTTTTGTAGAATCAGAAAAAATCAATTATCAAAATTATTTGGAAGGGTAAGCCAAAAAGCCAAAAAGGTCTTTAAAAAGAACAAAGTGGGAGGACTTCCACTTAAGCACTTTAAAGCATATTACTTTGCAACAGTGTTAAAAACTGCATGGTACTGGTATAAAGACAGAGACATTAACAAATGGATTTGAATCGAGAACTCAGTAATAGATGCTCAAATCTAAAGTCAAGTAATTTCTTAAATATATATATATATTTTTTTAAAGATACTTAGATTACATATATGTTACATAAAAAATAAGGATTCCTATATGCCCTGCCCACCATACCTCCCACATTTTCTTAAATAAACAACATCCTTCATTAGTGTGGTAGATTCATTACAATTGATAAATGCATTTTGGGGCTTTGCCACTGAGCATGGATTATAGTTTGCATTGTAGTTTACACAATCTCTCCCACACAATTCTGTAAGTTATGGGAAGATATATATAAAGATCTATATCTGTTATTGCAATATCATTCAGGAAGATTCCCTAGTTCTGAAAAT
>PVKH010048863.1:0-10159 GCA_004027955.1 Chaetophractus vellerosus | reverse complement strand
CCAGCGCGCTCTTTATCCACTGAGCTATCTAGCCGGACCCCAAAATTAGCTTCTTAAAGTAATTTTTGAGGTAGGTGTTTGAACTTACTGTTCTCTGTTTCAAAAGTCATGTTATTACTAGTCTGGCATTCTGCCTTTCCAAGTGCTAAGACTTGGGTTAGAGGCAGTAAATAGAAAAAATATACTATATATATATACAAACATATATATATATATATCATGAAATATATGGAATAGTGTATATAATTATGACTATCACTAGATAGTGAGTTATCTAGGTCAGCCACTTATGTAAATCTGTGTTTAGCACTATAATAAAAATAAAGAAAGATATGGAGGTATAGGCCAGATAAATTCATCTGAGCAGGGAAACCTGAGAGGCTGCTATGGAAGAAACATCATTTAGGTTGGGCCTGGATGCATGAGTAGAAATTTGGCAAGTGGCAGCGAAAGGAAAAGTATTACCCAGAGCTACTTAAGAAAGGAAAATGTAAAGTCTATGAATCTATTACCTAAGCGGAAAATATTTCAAATAATTTGACAAAACCAAAAACATTGAGTCACTTTTCAATTTTACTCTGATTCTACCATTTTATTTCTTAAGTGCAAAGAGCACCACTCCCTGATAAAATGACCGGAATGTTTAGAAAAATGTAACAATACAGAAGCAAGAGTCAGATCCTCACCAGATCAAGAAGATTTATGTGAACTTCATCAACATAACCTTGACCCATGGTCCATTTGCCATAAGGTCAGTGTCGACCAGGCTGAGATAACAGCAAGAACAAAGGTTAATTTTGTGGATCCCACCCCTCCTGGTTACCAATGTAGAGAGATATATGGAGAAATTCAGGAGAGACTAGGGCATTTTTTGAGACACAGTGAAACACATTGGATCAAAGCAATGAACATTTCATTTAATAAAATTGGTCCTGTGTCCCAGGCAGTTCTCACACTCTTGACCTGAGACACTTTGTAGGAGAAACGGTACTGGAAACTGACCCATGATCTCCCACATTTTCTCTGAGAAGCCCTGAAATCCTCTCCAAGAGCATTTTTACTATTGTGGACCCTTGGGAATATCCTATGCCACATTTAGTCTTTCACAGAGAGTACTCAGTATTGCCAAGCCTCAGCTCCCTACTCACTTCTGTCAGATCAATAAAAGGTAAATAGAAATAGAAGGGGAGCAATATGTTCCCAGGAAGACTTCGTGCAAGGCAGCTTCTCCCACAGGGGAGACTGAACTGAGATCTCTGCCTTCCACAGGCTGAGCTGAGTGTTAGGGACATTTTCCTGTTTACATACTGGGGCAAGCATATCCAGATGATCCTTGGCTTAGTCAAGAGCTAAGGTCTATGACATAATTCATATTTTATGTTAATTCCCTTTGCCCACATTACATATCTCATAGAGAAATTGGCATAATTAAAAGGGAGGTAGCCTCATTCAACACAGTTACCTTTATTCATGCATCATACTTCTGTGATTAATGAATAATTTTGAAAACTAACATTGCTCATCCCTTCTCAAATTGTATGGATTGATCATCGTATAATTACACTCAGTAACTGTGTTATAAATTAAAATTTCTTTGAATAGATGATTTATGATTGTTCAAGAGTGCTAGATTTTGTTACAGTGGCTCTGAACTGAAAAGTGAAATGCCAGTCAGGAAGTAGAATGGCAAAGATTTTCAAATGCTAGTTGCATAGAGTAGTTTTATAGCCTTATTATACTAGGTGTTTTCTTTTTCCTTTGATTCCCAGAGTGGAGAAATATTTCTGTGATTTTTTCCCCTTAAGTAAGAGGAACAGTTGTTAATTATTTTGCTTTAAAATTTATGCCTACCTTTCACCCCCTAAACTGCAAACCCTTTTAGGTAGAGATTTGCCTAATTGAGCTTTATGGTATTAGGGCACTGCCTAGCACTTGCCCTAAGGCAGGCCCCAGTAAGGATGAATTATTTTTTTTATTAATTCAAACATTCAGATAATGCACATGACCAAATGAGATCATGTATAAATAAAATGATGTTGTGGGACCTGGCTACATGTTACTAATTACTTGTGACATTTAGAACGTATTACCAATATCACAGAAACTTAAGTTCTTTCCAATTCCCAGGAAAAATATATGCTTTATAGATTTATCTGATTAAATATTGGCATAGGAAAATGTGTCAAAATATTCCAGGCATCATATTCAAATGAACCAATTTTTATTTATTATTTGTTAATATCTTAAAATGCTTTTTAAAAATTATCTTAGTTCAAATTAAAAGCTTGGAATCTAGATCTTCTAAAGGCAAAATTGTATAAAGAAAGACTGAAGATTTGAAAGTATGTAACAGTGATACAAGATCAATATGTAAAAATTAATTGTGTTCCTGCAGCCTAGCAATGAACAATCCAAAAATGATGTTAAGAAAACAATTCCATTTACGACAATGTCAAAAGCAATAAAATATTTGGGAATAAATTTAACATAAGAAGTACAAAACTTACATACCACAAACTACAAAGTATCATTGCAAACCTTCAATATAATGTTTATCAAATTCCCAGTAACCTTTCTTAAAGAAATTGACAAGCTGATCATAAAATTCGTAACTTCTAGAATCCAAAATATTCATAATGGACCCATTTTAGAAGTACCATAGATTTTAAGTACCATTTCTAAAGTAAAGCCGTTGATGGTTACTTCTATCGCTAATAATGAAATTTTACAATAATATCCCTTGATCCTAGAATCATTAATGATAAATCATTAGTCATTTGGAGATAAATCACTGATAAATCATTAGCCATAAATGAAGGAGAGAAAGAGAGGGAGGGAATGACAGAGGAAGAAAGCGAGAGAGAGAAATTTTATAAATATAATGTGCAAAGAACCTCCCTCTTAAGAGCTTACATTTTACAACTAGAGCAACGTGGAAAATTTCACATCTGCTTTGACAGAAGATAAAAATATGAAAATATCAGTGAGTCACAAAAATTTGGGAGAAATCAGTGTTGAATAGGATCCCATCTCATGCTTTTCTGACTGATTGTTTCCAGGCAAGGGAAAATGGAGAAGTTTCTATCGGAGTTTCTCTCCCTAATATTGAATGATTGATCACTCATTGGGTCTTCTACATTTGTTACCTTGACAAGAGAGATGTAGAAATAGAGAAACTAGTAAGTATGATCCTTGGAAGCTTTATTACATGTTTGATAGTAGGACGCAGTTAATAAAAAAATGACAAGGCAGCATATTGCCCCATCGGGATCAATTTTAGGTCTTCTTGGGAGCAAATTTTCTTCCTAAGCATCCCATCAATTGTTATGGGATATTATCCCACCATCAAACCCTGGGGAACATTTGCCTCTGATCCAGTGACCCATGTAGGCTAGTGTTTCTTCAGACCACATAAATTTCCACAATGTGCTCCATAGTCATAATTTAATTAAGTACAAGTAAAACCTCTGAATCTAATATAATCTAATATGCCCAGCGGAACAGACCAGTTTACAAACATAGTCCAATATCTATTTTTGGAATTCATAAATAAAGTCAAACTGCACAGTAATGTTTCAGGGTTTTGATAATACTATAGGATGGTAGAATTTAGATTTGTTCTTTAAATTTCTTTAAACAAGAAATGTATCATTTATTGTCCTTCTGTTCACAGTGAAGAAGAGAAAGGGTAGAGAAGAAGTACAGGATAGTTTTATAGAAAAAAAACCATAGACTAAATAAACTACATATTTACATAAATTAAACATAATCAGGAGCAATTCCTGATTCTTTCACTAACTGGATATGGCCCTAAAAAAGACATTCAATCTCTTGAATTCTAAAGTTTCAGGGGGTTATATCCTGAAGGAAGCAAATTGTAAAATACATTGTGATCTTATCTGATTACTTTCAACACATTATCTTGTTGAGGTTTTTACGGCATTCTCCTCAATCAAGTAGTTTTCTGCTGTAATTTGTTAGAGAAAGTATTCAATGCTTTGGGAGTTCTGACCTTGTTTTACCTTAGTAGTTCTTCAACTCTGGGTCATGACTCCTGTATTTGGTCTAATCCAGTGATTCTCAACTCTGATGTCACATCACAATTACTGAGAAATTTTTAAAAAAAATAACAGCACCTGGACCTCACTTCAGACAAATTAAATCAGAATTCTGAGGGTGGGAACAGAATATTGGTAATTTTTAAAAGCAATTCTAAAATGCAGTTAAAGTTGAATTGTCTATAACTCCAATCTCAAGGTCAGATTATCTCAGGGCTGCATCTTCTCATCCTCTGGATGGACAATGCCAATAACCAAGGAAGGAATGATGGCTCCTCTGAGACTAGAACTCAGCTGTGAGGGTACTACATTGCTTTTCTGGGAAGAACTGAAGGAATAGTGTGAAATCTCCTGGGATTATTGAACAGAAAATAGGTAGTGACCACATGCAGCAGGTGCTGACCTGGCTGCAACTAAAAACATTATTTTAATGGTTCTCACCTTCCTGGCTCCTGTTGAAAACAACAGCAGCTCATGGGTTCATTCTATCCATCAATGCACATGAGAGATGTGTGGCACAGTGGAGTGGCAGCTCTTTCAGGAGATTATATTATATTCAGATCAACTGCTTTATTGCACATAGAAATACAACAGTATAATTTAGAACACAAAATTATCTTTATGGACTCCTCACTCTGACTCATATAAATTTGATCTGATTCTCTAACTTCTTTGAATAAAAATATACTTAATATTTCAATGTTGAAAATTTTATCTTAATAATTTCATACTATTTATCTTCATCATTAATCTGGAAAGTTTCCTGTATAGTAACAGAAGGAATTCTAACTCACCAGAAAAATATATTTTACTTATCTTTTGGAACATGACTTGTCTCAAAGACTGAATTTTCCACTATCCTTTTTAAATGAGAACCTCCTCTGGCAAGTTCTCCTTAGTAAAGGCATCTGCCCAAATTTGTGTCCCCAAAAGTTTGGCTCTTAAAGGAGTATGAGGAAAAAAGAGGCTCGTAGTGGAGGATCTGGAAGAGACAGGCCATGGGCTTACGAAATCCTCCAGGGGACGGGGTGTGTTTGTGTGAGGTGGGGTGGGGAGCTGGAAGGATGAGACTGCAGACCACCCCCTGCCAGCTACTCTCTTTTCTTATCACCCATGACAGAAGGTTTTGCAATGTCTCCATATATACATTCACAAACAATGAACTTAATTTTCATTACCTCAAATTTCAGGTTTTAAAAACATAAAATTTTACTATGGTCATTAAAACATTCATTTTGCTCTGTTCTGAACTTTCCCCTCAACAATACTGACTCTTAGCTAGGTCTTTAATACTTGACAGCTTCGTCATTATAGCAGTCAAGACAGGTTATGGTATGGTAACAAAAATCCCCAAATTTTAGTGGCTTATAACAGCAAATTTTTATTTCTTGCTCACAACACATATCCATTGCAGGTTGTCTGGGTGTCTGTCTTACATTGTCTTATTCTTGGACCTAGGTTGACATAGCAATCACCATGTCTAATGTTTTTGGTCGCTGTAGCAGCAGAAGAGAGATAAAGAATACATGGGCTCTTGAAATTCCCTGGAGGTGGTACACATCACTTCCACTCATACATTTTTGACCAGAACAAATTTCATAGTTATGCCTAACCTCAAATAGAAGAAATAAATATAAAACTAACACGTGCCTAGAAAGAAGAAACATAGAAATATTTACTAGCATATCTGCCATATTCACCACCAAATGTTTGACTATCTCACTTTTTTGGGCAAAATATACCAACCTTATCCCTAAGAAGGCAACTCAAAAGAACCCAATTCCTTTATAGGACCACGTTCAAAGTCCAGGATCATTAGGTAATGTATGGTAATTTTTACTGCAAAGGGTGATAGGCACTGGCACCCCTTGATCCAAACACAAATAAAACAAAAAGACAAGTCATCTTGCCTGAACCATCACAAAACATAACGATGACATGATGGACAGGACTACCTCTATACAATCCCCTTTAAGAAGGATAGAGAAGTGGGGACACTTAGCAGTCCCTGGGACATAGAAATTCTAAAATCTCACTGGGAAAATATTGTGAGGACTCTTTACCACTAGGGCAGGGAGTATTCTTTTGATTAGGCCCCAACTCAGCAGCTTGTTTTGACTCCTGGTCCACTGGTCTCTAGGACTCTTGGTTCTACCACTTGGAGGCTCTTCCTTTTCTATTACCTTCCTTACCAAATCCAAATTGCAGAAGTATAGAATATGCCTGGGGAATGAGTAGCTTTCTCAATCCATTTGTTGTCCATAGATGATTGAGAACTCAAGTGCAATTTAAGTGCCAAACAGTCACAACGTATGTGTAGTGCAAATTAGTTCCTCCTTTGTCAGTACATCTCTCTCAAAAACTTAGGAGGCTTCATGCATATTTGATTCCAACCACTCAATATGCTAATAGCTTAACCCACAGTTCCTTTTGATACCTACATCTTAGATTTATGTTTCACTGTATTCTCACCTCAGTACCTTTCCATGTATGTATGTATGTATGTATGCATGCATGTAAGTGTATATATTTTTTGACTTTGTGGGTACCTAGAACTATCAGTCTTCAGTGAGAGAGCTACACCTTTAGTTTCTTTTCACTGAGCCATTTGGACCAGTTGAAAGGATTTACTGGAAACTACTTTAATCCATTCTTAGTTAGAAGAACTTGTTATAAAAGTGTCCTTGCTGTGTCTTCTATTTTCAAGACATTAAAAGTGAGTATAATTTGGAAAGACCTGAAATGTATGTAATCTGTTTTTATGTAAAGGTTAAAACTCTTATATCAGGTCTTGATTAAAATAAATATTTACATGAATTTTTTTACTCCCCAAAATGCTCTTGACTTCTACGTTGCTGACATAAGTTGAATATTTTTTAAAAATTGAAATTATTTCACTAAATGAAGCATCCCCCAGATATTCTAAATAAGTAAAACAAACCTCTAGCAAAACGATCACTAAAACACAGTAGTATAATTTAGCATAGGGGTAAAAAGGGTCCTCAAATACTGATTCTACAGAGATTTTAAAAATCATAATAGGCCCGGCTAGATAGCTCAGTGGATAAAGAGCTCGCCGGTGTACCACATGGGAGGCCCTGGGTTCGGTTCCCGGGGACCTCTCCTAGCGGGCAGACCGCCGTGAGAATGGCAAGCCACCATGGGCGGGCCGGAGCCGCCGTGGGCAGGGCAAAAAGCTGCCACGGACAGGGCAAGTCGAGCAGCCCGCAAAAAACATGGAGGACTGCTGCCCGCAAAACATGGAGTGGAGCCGCCCGTGGGAATGGAGTGGAGCCACCCTCGAACGAAACGAGCCACCGCTGTGGAGGGCCGACTCAGCACGTCGCCGCGGGGACGGGGGGAGACAAGAAGCAGACATAGAAAAACACGGAAGAATGGACACACAGCGAGAGCAAGCAGAAAGGGGGGTGGGGGATATGTAATAAATAATTTAAAAAAAAATCCTTAAAAAAAAATCATAATAAAATTCAGAGAACAAACTAATGCCAATAATTTTGAAAAATTATCACCACAATTTTCTGAAGAAGTAGAAAAATAGGAGAAAGTGAATAACATGGAAGGAATTGAATCAGTAACTTTGCTTCTCCACACATAGAGATAAACATTAGGGCCTAGTGATTTTATAGGTGAGTTTTGCACAGATACTCCCACTTTATTCAAAGTGGGAGTTTATTCAAAGTAGTTTATATATTTGTACTAACTTTATAAGTGAGAATATGACGATATCATACAATTTTATACCTATCCGCTTTGTGAACATTGAGACATATATCCTAAATAAAATATCGCCAAATCATATTTAATGATGTATGCTCCTCTAAAAGTCTCAATAGCTTAAAGTAGAATGCTCTCCTAATTAACCTGTAAATTCAAAGCAATTTCAATCAAATTCTCAGCAGGTGTTTCATGTTTTTGTTTTGAAAGTCCACACAACTTGATTCCACATTTCTTATAAAGGAATAAAAAGCCAAGAATAGCCAAATTATTTTGAAGTTGTCAAAAGGACCAAAGTCACTTATGGATTCAAAGCTGCAGGTTTATTGAAAGAGAAACTGCTTGAGCAGGGGGATCTCAAACAGGGGTGTGAGAGTGGGGGCTGATAGTGTAGACACCAGTGTGCTGGCATAGGAATAGATTAATGAATCTCTAGACCATCAGAACTTAAAAAGCAAGTATTTACACATATGTAATTAAAACAATGAAGAAAATTGTGCACAAGAAAGATACATATCTACTTTAGGATTAACAATTTCCTTCTCGGGAGGGAAGGAGAGTAAGTGGGTGGGAAATAATTTAAATGGCATTTCAACAGAATAGGGCATATTGCTTTTATTAAAATAAAACATTAGACCAGGTAATATCTATGGAAGTTTATTTGAGCAGTTTATGATTCATGAATCAATTAGGATCCAAACCACAAGTGGAAAGGAGCTCCACCACGGGAGTGGAAAGGGGAAGCTTATATTAGGCAAAGGCAGAAGCAGGAGAGGAAATGTTTTAATTGGCTGATGTTAAGTTATATGTAGGGGGATCTTACAAAGTGGGGACAGAGTTACATTGATTGGTATGCGTATTGGTCAGCCAAAGGGGTGCTGATGCAAAGTACCAGAAATCTGTTGGCTTTTATAAAGGGTATTTATTTGGGGTAGAAGCTTACAGTTACAAGGCCCTAAAGAGTCCAGCTCACAGTTACTTCCTCACCAAAGTCTGTTGCCACATGTTGAAGCAAGATGGCAGGTGACTTCTGCCTGGTCTCTCCTTCCTTCTTCCTCTTAAGGCTCCATGGGTCCAGCTTCTTCCAATCTCAGCTGTAGGCTGGCATAGGCCTCGTCTCTCTTCCTGGGGCTTTAGCTGTTTGAACTTCCTCCTTTCTGTCACATGGCAGAACCAAAATGACCAAGTACTCTCCTCTTCCATATCTTCTTCTGTGTGTCTTCTTGAGTGAGTGTCTGTTTATATCAGCCCACCAAGGGGGCAGGGACTCAACCCTGAATCATGTCCTACTGACATGGTCAAATCAAAGCCCTAATTTTTATTTAATTAAGTAAACGTAAAACCTTTGAATTTAATACAATGAAAGTGTATCACGCTCGGAGGAACAGACTAGTTTATAAACATAATCACCATCTTTTTTGGAATTCATAAATAATATCAAACTGCTACAGTATGGTATGCTTGTCCATCGGCATAAGCTGCCTCTACTGGACACAACTTGTTTATCAACAGGTATTCCTTGTCTGCATTTCTATAGGCTGCATTCTGTTATTCCATTTTCTCAGAAAGACCCTGCAAGTCAATTGTTTTTGTCTTTTAGAAAATCCTTCTTTTGGAAATGGGTCCCTCCCAGCAATGCCCAATGCTGACAGTCACGTTTGTTTAAATAATATTAAGAAAATATGAAAAAAATATTAAGGCTTGTATATCTGAATGATGAGTGAGTTATTTTCTCTTCTATGTGATTGATATATTTCACAATTTAAACTAATTAAAAGCTCATTTTATGGTAGTGCATAGAAAACTAAACTGACATTCAGAAAACTTGAACTTTACTACCTCCTCAGCCTTAAAGTATCTGTGTAACTTAGCTGGCTACACATCAGTTTTCTCATTGTCTCCTCTGTGGAGACAAGTATCATATCATCAATGTAATACACTAGCTGGCTCTAAATGGCTATTTTCAAGTCCATCCTCACTTAATTATGACAATATGCCCATAAATTCAAATAGCCCTATGGGAATATTATAAATGTATACTGGATTTCATCCAAAAGAATGTAGACTGAGCCTGGCAGGACTCCAGTTTTGTATTGAAAAGAAGGCATTAGCTAGGTCTGCAATGGCACAAAACTACTGCTGAACGGTAGCTCTTTCTGCATCTTTACCATATTAGGTACAGCCAAAGCAATCAAGGGACCACCTTGTTTAATTCTGGAGAGTCTACCCTTAAGCCCACGGTGTCTGCTTTACATACTGTTCAGACAGGACTGTTAAAAGAAGACTTAGTAGAAAACAAAACTCCCATTTCAATTATTTTCTTAGGAAGAGTAATAATCGCTTACTGCCCTCCAGGCAATTTGAAA
>PVKH010048862.1:0-10158 GCA_004027955.1 Chaetophractus vellerosus | reverse complement strand
ATTATAAAAAAAATATATACACAGTATGATCACATTCAACGCCCAAAGAGCAGCCCTACTTTGATCTGTTATATATTAAGGTTTCAAGCAAAATCCTTAAGTTTCTTTCTATAGGATTCTTCTACAAAAATAAAGCAGGGTGGGGGGCTGTTCACCCACTTAACAAACTCTATACATATCTCCAAATCTCCAAGAATCTGCCGGACTTTCTCACCTTGTTTCTGTGCCCTATTATTATTATTATTATTATTTTTTTTTTTTTTTGAGGTACCAGAGCCAGGGATTGAACCCAAGACCTCATATGTGGGAAGCCAGCGCTCAACCACTAACCCACATCAGCTCCCTTGAGTTGTTTTTTTCTTTTGTTTGCTTGTCAGTGTTTTTTTTGTTTTGTCTTTAGGAGGTACCAGGAATTGAACCTGGGTCCTCCCATAGGGGAAGCAGGAGCTCAACTACTTGAGCCACATCTGTTCCCCCTATTATTGTTTAAAGGGACAAAGGTAAATGAGCAAATTTGGACTGGGATGGTATCTTTGCCAATATCTTCCCATATAACCTAGATCAGACACCCTTAATGGAGCCTCCTTTCTTCCCAACATCAAGAATCCCAAGTGGGGACAAATCCTTTTGCATGGCAGATAAAAGCCCAGGGGAAACCAGATATAATGCAAGAGAATCAACGGCCTTAGCAGTCTCAAAGCATCCATGTAACAAACCCCCCTTCCTAGCCCGTCATCATACCTGATGATGAAAAGTGGGTCCTCCCGAATTTTGCTGGCCATGTCAAGAAGGGAATTGGCACCCGATGGGGCAAAGATAGAGCCTGGGAGAAGTCCTGTCTCAGAAGAACAGCCTGCTTCCTTCTCATCCATCTTTTCAAAAACATATTTGTCAATAGGGCGCCCCAGCAGGTACTCATCACGGTTTACCATCCCTCCAGGACCCTGGTACATCCAGTCCAGTTTTTCTTCTTTTTTCCTGGTTCAAGAAAAAACCCCAAATACAGTTAAAGGAAATGTATGTCCCTGAAAACCTACAATGCAGATAGATAACCACAGCTAGTCAGAGCAGGACTTAGTCTTCAGGCACATAGCGTGGAGTAAATGCTGTACTCCACATGGTACACATGAAGAAATGGTGCTTACCCACATGGAGCTTACAATTTAGCGTGGAGATAATTCTCGTGCATATAAAGTAATTTATGAGGAAAAACAGTATTCCCCAACCTGTGACAAAGATATTCTGAATCATCTTATTACCAAGAACAATTTCTGTCACCACATTTTCAGTTGTGTTTACTGTGAGTTTTGGTGCTTATTGTCACACTGCAGCCAGTAGTAATACTGCATTTGGAGGGGATAATGAGAAAGGACAAGAGATAACCTAATAAATAAATGATGCTCTGGAGCCAAAAAAAAGGGGGTGGGCAAACTATGTCACAGTATCATGATAAATAATATTTTCCTGTGGTTCTGACAGAAAAAAGTAGTGAGAAATTTGAATCCTCACACAACAGACAGTAAGACATACTGAATTCCTAAGAGCATGTGTTGAAGCAGACAATACCACACTCAAACTGCAAGCAGCGATCTAGTTTCAACAAAACAGTATCACCCATAACATTCAATTAAATGTTTTCAAATACTATCTTGTATGTTTCATGTGTGTATTTGTTTTTCTATTAAAGATATGTTACAACTACAGGCATAAAGAATGTCTTCCTAGTTGTGTGTTCAGACTTTTTTTTTTAAGGAGGTACCAGGGATTGAAGCCAGGACCTCGTATGTAGGAAGCAGGTGCCCAAACACTTGAGCTACATCCACTCCCCAGCTGGTTTTTTCGTTTGTTTCTTTTTGTTTTTAGGAGGTACTGGGGATTGAACCCAGGACCTCGTACATAGGAAGCAGGCGCTCAACCACTTGAGCTACATCCACTCCCTGGACATTTTTAATAAAAATAGTTTAAACCAGCACTAGAGGATCCATGACCCTTAATTTTATTTTATTTAAAAGAATCTGTTTGAAAAACACTATAGTCTATACTTAAGAACTGATTGTGAAAGGCAGTCTACATAAGATCTTAAAGAGGTGTGTACAGGAAGATCGGTGGTGCCTAGAAGATTCTGGAAAGCTCATTTTCCTGAGAGGAGTATAACATAATGGTTAAGAGCACAAGCTCTTCAGTGGTGAGTGAGCTGAAGGCTGTTCTGCTGCAGGAGTGCAGTAATGCCTAAATCAAAGGAACTTATTTCTTCAAGCTCATCTGACAGTGATTCTGATAGTGAAGTTGAAAAAAAAAAAAGAGGTTAAAGCAAGTTACTCCAGAAAAACCAGTAAAGAAGCAAAAGACTGGTGACACATCAAGAGCCCAGTCATCTTCCAAGCAGAACAATAGCAGCAGAGTTGATACTGTGTTTCAGATTGGAAAAAGGAGAGACATTAAAGGGTAAGTCCTAATTGATGTTAGAGAATATTGGATAGATCCAGAAGGTGAAATGAAGCCAGGAAGAAATGGTACTCTTTAAATCCTCAGCAATGGAGCCAGCTGAAGGAACAGATTTCTGACACTGATGATGCAGTAAGAAAACTGTAAAATCAGAGCCATATAACACCTGCAATGTTCTAGTTGTTTTAATCTGTCTTTATACATTGGCTTGTGTTTTCTAAACATTGTTTTTCAAGCTATTGTATATGTGGTTTGCAGAACAATTTGTAAGGTGAATACTTTTTTTAAGTGTGATTAAAAATGTTCCGAATGAAGCTGTCAACTTTATTATGGAGATTGCTTTGTGCCCACCACCCAGTGTAAAATAAAATCAAGTAATACCATCTTAACAGTTGTGGCCTTTAATGATCAGAAGTGTTGATATTGTTTAAGGCCAAAAATAACAGCTTATAGACTTTTTAGTTTCAACTTAGCTTTTACTTTAAGAAAGATCTGCATAGCATTGAATTTATAAACTCTTGATTTATGGATTCCATAATTGATGTTCTCTTCCAACCAAATGCCTAGACTTGGTTGTATTTTCCATCCCAATTATATTTCATTTTCCCTTTTATCCTTACTTCAGTTAACTTTTTTGTTGTTGTTGTTACATATCCCCTCCCCCTTTCTGCTTGCTCTTGCTGTGTTCATCTTTTTTGCGTTCTTCTGTGTCTGCCTTGTCTCCCCCCGCTGTGGTGACGCGCTGAGTCAGCCCACCACGCAGGCGGCCTGCCCCGCTCGTGGGCAGCTTTGCTCCATTTGCGGGCGGCTTGCCCTGCCCATGGTGGCTTTTTGCCCTGCCCACAGCGGCTCTGCCCCGCCAACAGCAGCTTTGCCCTTCAAGGCTGTCTGCCCACTTTGGAGAGGTTCCTGGGAACTGAACCAGGGGCCTCCCACGCAGTGAACCGGCACCCTATCCACTGGGCTACAGCCGGCCCCCTCAGTTAACTTTAATAACTTTTTATGGTCAGTTTTTACTCTTTCCTTGACTATGTTATGCTAATTTAGAAATATCAGCAAAACTGTCAGAATGTTAGTTATCTCAGTAAGGCACTTGTAATTAAAATATTATATGGGAACTAAAACTACTAAGTTTATGGTATTAAATATTAGGAGATATGGTTTGGTAAACAACACAGCTTGTATGAAAACTATAAGCAAGCATATACTCGTCTGTGTAGTTGTTAGTTATTGTTTAGTATACAGAAAATAATGGCTTTGATTTCTGATTTGCTTTCATTTATTAAATATGTTCACCATGGGAAGATGTCTATAAAATCAGATATTGTTAAATTAGACTAGGATTTAATAAAAATTGTGAAAGCTTAAAAAATTTTTTAAATTTTAAAAATTTAAAAAAGAAGCACAAGCTCTGGAGTTGGGCAACATGGCTTCGAATCCTGCCTATAAAACCTAGTAACTTGTAAAATAACATTAAAATAGTACATACTTCAGAGGGTTGTGAGAAGATTAAATAAGTTAATGGATTTTTAAGGCATTCAGAAGAGCACCTGTTACAGAGTAAGTACTAAATAAATGTTAGCCATGCTTTTTATTATTTATGTATGCACTTGTTCTCTCTCACCAGATTTTAAACTCCTAGATGACTGGGGTCACAGTTTACTCACCTGTGACTCCCATATAACTGACTAAAGAACATGTGTTCAATGTCTGTTGAAATTTCATGGACAATGGATCCTGAGCTGGGCAGTATTTTTTTTTTTTTTTTTTTTAAAGAAAAGCTGGTCTCAGTGATTAGGCTGGGGGTAGATTTAAAAAGGACAGGTCAAAGATGACTCAAGAGGCCATGCCTATGTGTGCTTGATACTAACAGGCAGAGGAAGTTGGGAATGAATATTAATTTATTCAGTTGTAACCATTTCCTCAGCACCCTTCCTCTACCGTGAGGCAGATGAGTAAGGCCAGAAGGATGAAAAAGATTCAGGCAGCTGAGTCGTTTATAGGTTCCTGGATGAAGCCCCTGGGAACAAATCACAAAATGGAGCTGGTGAGAGCTAAGTATGTGTTGTGTTGAGGTGACTCTGGGACATCCAAAGTAGAACTCCCTGGTAGGTAGCTGAATATAGAGACACTACAATTTGTGAGGTCAGAGCCAACAGCATGAAGTAGATAACTGGTGCTAGAGGAAGGAAGGAACTCTGAGAGAGAATAAAGGCAGAAGATTAACAAGCCTTAGGGAGCATTTGCAATTAAGGGATGAAAGGAAGGAAGCTAAGTAAGTGAAGGACAGAGAAGAGATAACAAGACCTGGTAGGAGGTCCAGGAACCTGCAGACGAAGGAGGAAAAAGTTTCTAAAGGAAGGTCAACTGGGCCAAATACAGAAGAAAGGCTATGATCAATGAAGACAGATACTTCCATAAAGTAGTATTTGCATAGCTCTATCAATCTTTTTTTTTTTTTAATGAAAACATCAATTTTAGCTCTATCTATCTTAAAAGAACTCCACTAATATTCATTCTACTCAGACTCCTAGTAAGAGAACAGATTGTATAGCTGAGATTCAGGGCCACAGGACTTGGCTTCCGGTTCTACCAGTAAGCAAGTGCGTAACTCTGGGCAAGTTACTTCTATGCGCTTTTGTATCCTCATCTCCTAAAATGGAGCTAATAACTGCTGTCTCTCATTGCTTCCCTGAGTTCTAAAGGAGAACATATTTGGGGTGAAAGCCATGTAAAAGCAAAGTGAGCTACAGATTTTTGTCGTTGCTATCCTATCATTAAGGATATAAGCCAGGTCCTCAATCTAGGCTGCACATCAGAATCACCCGGGAGGTCTTAAAACACACAGATGTTCTTGCCCTGCACAACCCTGAGGCAATCAGCTTGGTGTGGGAACTGCTCCTATCTTTTTTTTTTTTTTTTTTTTTTAAAGCTTACAAGCACCTTCTAAAGTGCAAGGGTGGATAAACACCTATACAGACCACTGTCTAGGAAAAACATTTCCCAACAATTCTTACTAACTACTAGAGCAGCATTCTATTGCAAAGAGGAATTTGGAGAACCGGGCTAATGCAGGTATTAAAGGTTTGTATTTGTTCTAAGAGAGAAGCATTACAAACATAAAAAGGATGTGCTGAACTATAGCAGAAGTGAATTAATAAAGAGTAAAGGGTTTTTAATTGGTGTTTTATATGATAAAGTATTCAAAAAGTATGACATCATGCAAAGAACTACACACCAGCCAGATGGACAAGTTCTCTGTCATCTTAAAGCAGAACATCCAAATACATCTGCAGTAAAGACAAATGGGGGGGTAGAGGACCTACATGCTGACCTTTGTGTTTTATTTATTTATTTTTTTAAGATTTATGTTTTATTTATTACATATCCCCCCCTTCTTGTTCTTGCTGTGTTCATTCTTGCATTCTTCCGTGTCTGCTTGTCCCCCGCTCCCGTGCGGCGACCCGAGTCAGCTCACCGCGCGACGGCCTGCCTGCTCGCGGGGGCTTGCCCTGCCCGCAGGAGCTTTGTCCTGCCCACGGTGGCTTGCCTTCTAAAGGCGGTCTGCCCACTCAAGGGGGCCCAGGGGCCTCCTATGTGGTAAACCAGCGCCCTACCAACTGGGCTACAGCCGGCCCCTGACCTTTGTGTTTTAATGTTGGGGGATATGTGAGGCAAAAATCAAAAGAATAAAAAAATCGCCTTCCTCCAACTTACAAAAGAAAAAGGTGAGCTAGAAGGTACATGTGAGATTCCCAGCCTAAAAGCTGTTCATCTACATTCTGACATCATTAATTAGATTCTGCAAAGCCCAAATTTCTGACATATCAAACACATGGTAAATAATGCTTTGTTGAATTAAAAACTTCAAAATAATTTTTTATCCTTCAGTATTAGTGGGAGAGTAAACTCTTATGACTAAGGTATATATTCATTCTAAAATCAATATCTGCTTTAAAATCAAGGGCTCACAAAATCTAAATCTTCACATATCACAAATGTATCTACTTTGTGAGTCACCCAACAGTTAGTTCTAAAGTGTGAAAGAGCTTTTATTTATATGAAATTACATAAAATAATTTACTATGGATCTATGTTTAATAAGTTTTAAAATGTCATTAGATCCCATTGTATTTATTATTTTTTGTCTTTTATATTTATTATTAATGCCCTAAATATATTGTGTTGTATTTGAAAGTCTAAAACTCCATTTATTTTAAAACATTCCCAATTTCATACTTAAGTCAGAATCACCTTCCCCCCAATTCATTTTCCTGCAAGAATTTTTTTCTTTCTCCTGAAGTTCCAAAATGCCATTTTCATGATTTGAAACTAAGTCTCACACAAAACAAAACACTTGAATGTCACAAATCCTCCTGCCATGAAATTATTAAGAAGAAGCCTTGCATTTACAGTTAGTGGGGAAGTATCTCACACACCACTCTGAAGATTTGCCCTCAAGGGCATTACCAAGGGGAATGAGAGTACAGATTAACTCCTTTTAATCTATCTGCAGCTTTTGCGTAATTCTGATTTAAGAGTGCACTGTATATGTGATGCTTTTCATCTGCTCAGAATGCATTTCCTCCCACCTCCTTTTATAAGCTGGGTAAGGTGGTTATTACCTGCTACTCCTATATTATACAAGAGGAAACTGAAGCAGAGTAAAGGGTAAAACCAAGCGGAGTTGTCCAGTCACGCAGCTTCTACTGACAGACACACCATCGGAATCTATATCTGACTTCTAGTTCCCACCTCTTTCCCTGTGCCCTCACTGACCCCCTAAAATGTGCCTGCAATACATACACAAACACAAAGCAGGATGGTAAGGTGCCGACACATACAGAGAGCAGGGTAGAGGTAGCCCGGGATTTAAATCATCTTCAATCACCTACTTGGCTTGGCTACCCTAACTCCTTTACGTGTCATCTCACTGGATCCTCCACAAACCTTATGGAGTTGGCTATTATCATCCCCTTGGTTCTACTGAGGTAATCAAGGCTCCCAGATTTGCTCCAAATTACACAGCCTGTATGTGCACAGCCAGGCAGAACCTTGACTCGAAAACTCATGCTCATAATCACTAAGCTACAAAGCCACAAACAAGATGACGCACCTGCAGGCCAGTCCTGCAATTCACTACACACTAGGACCTCCCCAGCCCAAATGTCCCCACTGCACCCTCAGCTCCTCGCTCACTTGACAGCCCCCACATCCTCCGCATAGCGCTGCATCTCTTCCCGGGCCCTCTCCTCTCGCAGCTCCCGCTGGAGCTCCTCGATCTTTTTTCGCTCAGCCTCATGCTTCTGCTCGGCCTTCCATACTTTCTCCACATTGCGAAGGGTCTGCGGGTGCCAGCTCTTCTTCAGATTCTGTGGTAAATGAAAGGAGGGAGAAAACAATTTGGGGAGTGAGTGGGTGCTGAGTATAGCTGGCCCTACCTCACCCACCTCTCTCTATCTCATTCATGCCAAAGAAGACATGGAAAAGAGCAACAATGGCAAGGTTTGCACCCAATAATCTCCACACATCTGGGAAGTTTTTATTCAAGTACATAAAGCTTCAGGATAGAACGGGGCCTTTCCTGGATTCCCTTTTAAAAGTTTTAACCTTAAAGGCATATGAAGGGAACTGGCTATCGCTCAATTGACTGGGCTCTAGTTTACCACATGGGAGGCCCCGGGTTTGGTTCCCGGGGTCTCCTGGCGAAGGCAAGCTGCCGCATGGTGAGCTGACTCAGTGGGATGACCCGGCAGGAGGAGACAAGCAGACACAGAAAAGCGCAAAGCAGATGAACACAGCGAGCACAAGCAGCAAGGGGGGGGATATATAAATAAATAAAAATAAATCTTTAAAAAAAAAAAATGGCGTATGAATCTGCCTTCTACTAGCCATGCTTGAAATGGGGGGTGGTGATGACAATTCAGAAGGAATGGGGAACACAGATGAGAAGGTACACACTGAAAGGCAACAGGACTCAAGTACCTTGGGCACTGGATGTTCACTCATCTGAACACAACCTTCTTTTACTTGACCTGCCCTCAACCTGCATAGTTTACAACCCCACCTAGCACCTCTTTCAACCTTGGATGTACAGTTTCTCCTCTCTTCCCTTCCCAGGAATCTCCCCCTTTGTTCTGATCTCCCCTTTACTCTCAAGGAATGCTTCTCCTCTCTCTCAGTCACTGCTTTGGTTCATAAATCAAAGGTTTCTGGGAGTACATAACATTTAAGGACTATTATAAATTAGCCTGGTAAAATGGGAAGGGGAGAGTAGGGTGTAGATTTACAAACAGAGGTAACAGCAAACCCACTGCAGGCCCAGTAGTGAGAAAGAGCATAGCACAAATAATTCAGTGTGGCTGAAGATGAAGTACAAGCTGATGGGGAGAGGGCACAAGATGAAGCCAACTAAGGAACAGATTAAGGGCCTTACAAGCCTTGTTAACAGGGTGGGCTTTATCCTATTGACAGTAGGACACATTATAGAGTCATATGCAGGTGAGTAGCATGACTAGGTATCATGTGAAGAATGGATTAGAGAGGGCCAAGATTGGAGACCAGCAGACCAGTTAAGAAGTCTAAATGAGATAAAGTACACAACATACCTGGCATGTGGAAGGCACTCAGTCAATGAGAGTTCCCTTATTCCTCTTCTTTCTCTCCCTCCTTGTCCTTTCCTTTCCCCTTGTCCAGCCCTCCCTCCCTTCCTCCCTTCCCTCCTTCCCCACTCCTCCCTTTGTTCTCCTCCCTCCTCTTACCTCTCTCTTTACTTATTTCTAAATCTGGCAACTCCGTGCTCAGGTTAACACATTCTTAACTTAGGTCATGCCATCACTGATTTGATTCGAGTAGTACTTCTCAATCATGGGCAAGTTGGGCCCCAGGGCACATATGGCTTTGGTTGTCACAACTGGGGGAAGAGATGCTACTGGCATCCAGTGGCTAGAGGCCTGGGATGCTACTAAACATCCTACAATGCACAGGAAATCCTCCCCCCACCACACACATACACAACAAAGAATTAGCCAGCCAAAATGTGAAAAATCCTAAGGTTGAGAACCCCTGGGTTTGAGCTTTCCTATCTCTAAATGTAGTTATCTGAAGAATACACTAAATTAAACTAACCTTGATGGAGTCTTGAAACTCATGCTATTCAATAACATGTGACAATGTCTAATAGTGCAGATTACTGGACAGGCAGTTAAACTGATCTATTTGCTGATTCAATTAGCTCCACTTTCAGGAGGTTAGCATTTTCCTGATCTTGGACCACACTCTTGTGGATATTTTTATCCTATTTGGGGGCCTTAGACCCCACAAATGTACTATATAATTTAAGAGAAATTGCCAGGTAACTTGTATTAAGGGCTATGCCTTTAGAAGAAAGCTCTGTCTCTACAGATCAAAATGCACCATTAAAGGGGCTGGCCGTATAGCCCAGTGGATAGGGTGCTGGTATACCACATGGGAGGCCCTGGGTTCGGTTCCCGGGGACCTCCCCTAGCAGGCAGACTGCCTTGAGAAGGGCAAAAAGCCGCCGAGGGCAGGGCAGGTCGCCGGGAACAGAGCGCAGCCAGCCACCCGCGAACTGAAGCAGGCAACCGTGAGTGGAAGCAGAGAGCCGCCCACAAGTGGGGGAAAGCCACCTGTGCGGTGACCGGTCTCGGCATGTCCCCGCAACAGGGGGAGACAAAGCAGACAGAGAGGAAC